>JAYJMB010008870.1:12151-43910 GCA_036873735.1 Pouteria campechiana
CCATCCACAAATAAGAAAATTACTTTGGCTTATCCACTCAAATATTAAAATATTAAAGTAAAATCTTGCGGGTTCATTGATCATTTACGTCATTTCATTTAGATCTGTATTCACTTTTAAATTATTTGGATTTTGTAATCCATACAAGCCTTTGATCTTTTGGCTGCTTTTGAATTCCTAACGAAATAGATGATAGCAAAACAAAAGCCGGTACACTAAATCCTTATTGTTAATAATAGAGATGATCCAAAACATAAAAAGCTTCATAAATGCTTATTGTTAAACCGGCACAATAGAATCATTTCATCATCCATGATGACTCAAGACACGCAATCCACCGAGATTTTAGTGGAAAAGGTTGTAATTAACTTCCTAAAATGCGTTGTTTGTTCTAATTAGGCCCAAGACACGCACTCACGCAGCATCACAGCTTGTTTTCAACATTTCATCATCCAATAACCTCGTCCATAGAACCCGTGCCATCAAAAGAGAGATTTCTTTTTTTTTCTTTTTAAATTGCACATTTGAACTAGACGCCACCAGTCATTCACGGAAAACGTTTGAACCACGAACAACATGCGTTCAAAAAGAACTCCACATTTCTCCTTCAATATTGATCATAGAAAAATGAAATCAAATCCCCTTAACGGGAATATGGAGAAAATTGCAGCTTTCACCTACAAATTACTTTTAGCAGCACCACACACCATACAACTCGAAGAAATACACGAAAATGGGGTACTTGACACCACAAAACTGAGCAACTTGAGAATAGAAGAAATACAGGGATCCTTTTTTTTTTCTTTCTTTTTACACAAGGTAAAGCCGGGTTGATATTAAGGGCTTAGAATGCCATTTCACAGAAATAATACAACTCACATTTCTTTGAAAATTTGTGTGCTTCAAAGTCAAATATGGCAGCCATTTCGACCCACAGGAAGAAAGTGACCCTAATTTGCCAAAATACAACCTTGTTCTTTCCATTCTACAATAATAACATGTGAAAAACTGTTGAAAAAACAAGCCACCCTACAATGGTTCAAGGGATCCGCTTTTAAGTCTCTCCATCCGAGCTTGGAGACCTGACAGCGCCTTTTCATCCATGGGAAGCACACCCGATTGCACTGCAACTTCTGCATCAGCGGGATCTGATCCATGGGAAAGCTGAGCCTGCAATCCATGGATTATGTTGCCATTCATGGAACTCAATGGCCGGCTTCCACTGTCTATGTTTCCAGCAGCTGCTGCAGCTTGAATGCTTTTCATTCGTTCTCTGATTGCATCCAGTGTCCCTGCAGTCACTGCTGTAGCTGTTTCAATTTTTACTGTCAGAGAACAGACAACAAATAGATAAATAAAGATATTGCTCAACAACTGGTAGAGAGTACCTCCAGATGAGTATCTATCATTCCAATCCTCTCCAGGATGCCTTACATCTGAATGATTGCTCATACTTCTCAGAGAGACTGGACCCACATCACTGTCTTCGGGAAACGATAATTGCATATCAGATCTCCCAAGCTCGGGTTTTGAATTTAGAGATGATTTTGTATGTACAGGAGAGAGCTTTGGAGAAACTGCTAGAGCAACAGGGGGAGGGGTTGACATTGGCAGACTTGAAGGCGTTTTACCCGCTGCAACATTTTTCTCCATCTACATATCACAAGCACATTAATAGCAAAAAATGAAATTGATAGATACTCGAAGGATATACATATTCTATTTCAGTTTGTCTATTTTAACTCTCCAGGGGCAACAAGAACAATTAGCAAACCTGTGCTAGCCCATCTCTTATATATGTCCGAAATGCCTCACTCGCATTCTGAAGCTGAGCAGATATATCAACCTGTAACAACCCATTATGAGAAGATGCCGTCATTAGTATCAATGAAGAACTAGTTTACGAGGAAGCAAATGGGGAAAAGAAAAATGTAATAAAACAAAAATCACCACTGATGGCTTGCATTACCTTCGGATATAATTGAGTGATACGGTATAGCTCATACAGACCAATTGTACATGTTTGCTTGTCGCCAATTTTCTTGAAGATTGCCGCAAGCTCTTGCTGTTGTTACATAATGCCAGTTGTGTATGTTATTACCAGTCAATAGCAAGAAAAGGCCACACATTGTCAAATATTTGACTTACAAATGCAAATAAAGAAAATTTAAAAGAAAAAAAAAAGTATGGAAGCAACAAGAAACATTACAGACAACATCCCAGCTGAAGAATTCAGGAAATTTTGATATCAGCCTACAAATTTATCCGAATATTGTGCATTAGCCTGTGTTGTATGGAATTTTATACCTACAAAACTTTTAGCTCTAATTTCAAATGGGCTACAATGTTACCCTTAGTTGAACATGAACAGACAGTAAACATGTCTATTTTCTTCATGAGTATGAGGTGAAAGAAATTTTGCATGCGTGAGCTGAAAGAAGAAAGCTGGAACAATATCATGCAGCTGCCCATTCACGTCTGTGAGTTGTTGGAAAAGAAAGAAAGAAAGGAAAAAAAAAAAAAAAAAGGAATGATTGTGTATAAAACACTGTTAGCAGCTCTCTCACAGTTAGAGAGTCCCACTTTATGTGTCTACTGAAATATCTGATCTGTTTGTTCAATTATTTATCTCATCTTATCGGTAGGAACAATATATCATGCTAATAATCGAAAACATAAAACGGTATGGACAAAAAATATTAGCCATTGATATTATATAATTCTATTTGTACTACTTTGATATTTTCAAAACTAATCTCAGATCCATTCATTAAATTAACTCTAATATATTATAAGTACAATATTGATCATTTAATAATTATAGTAGGTCACGATAGTAAAAATTATTCATAATAAGTACCAGCCCTTGTTTAGATATGTGGCTTATCAGATTCATATGCAACATCTAAACCATTAAAAATATTTATTTTATTATTCTAAGTTACTCTAGAAAATTAAATATGTTCAGGGGCATTATAGGAACAAATTTGGAAATGAATGGTTATTTCAAAATATATTTATAATTAATTTGACTAATTTGAGATTTTTAAGTTATAATTACACAATTTTTAACCATATGAATCTCTACAAAACATTTCACAGTGCTCATTCAAAATCATTGACTACTATTCTTATTAACATTTTTGTTTTCATTAATTTGGCCCACTAGAATTACAAAACAATGAGAAAATTTAATTGTACAATAAAGGAAATCAACTGAGGAACAGATCAGGTGCTGCTACAAAAGTATAAAAATGGGCAACCTATAGTTCTCAACGGTAGCTGCGGAAGAAAGTAAAGTGCTTGATAAATATAGTTGTGAACCCACATTTCCATGGTCGTGACATTAGTAGTTTCAGTATGCTTCTCAGGATGGTTAGGCACAATTAATAAGTAGAATACTAAACTGTGCACTATGTGATGTCTATAATATTAAATAGTTAATCTAATTTTTATAAAGTGGGAAGTTATGACAAGGCCTGACACCAAGAGAGAATCATCTGCAGCATCTCATCAAGTGGGACTCACATTTATGTGGGCCCAGTTTGGGTGCCATTCTACTTGCTTCCCACTTGGAATCTAGAATGGCTCGCAATTGGCGGTTGATCATGGTGGACAACCCATATTCACAAAAGGGAGGTAGTCTTCACCTAGCATGGACTATGCATACGATGATACATTTCTCATCCAAGGGGAACTGGGCATTTCCTATAAAAGTTAACTACATCCAAGTGATCTTTTAATGCCTACCAACAACAAATGACAGTTGGGCTGACTTACAAATAGTACTAAAAAGTTGTATGTTTATAAACAAATTCTGAAAGAATTTAGGCTAATCAGATAAATTTGCAGGCCAATATGCAAATCTCTCTAAAGAAGTCAAAGACTTGCTGCATGTACCTTCAACTGTGCATCAGCGGAATGCGCTGCAGGAGATGGACCATTGGAAGCTGAATCACCCCAATGAGTTTGACCGACTGGGCCAGAGGGAGTTAGCATTCTAGCTGCAGCAAGTGTCTGGTACACACAATGAATGTCAGTTTATCGCCTTCTATGCATCAGCAAAACACAATTCTTGAGTTTGAAACTACCTGAAGATTGAGGTCAATGTAGGCGAGAATAATGGGCTGAGGTTCCGTATCTATGGGAACCATTGAGAGATGGCCCTTTATTGCTGTCCCACGAAGCTTAACAAGTTCATGTAGAACAGTTTTGACCATTCTCAATGGTTTGTCATCTGCTCCAGCCCTGTGAAATTCAATGTTACATCAAGTATTGGAAACCATATTCCCCAAATTTAATGACAGGCCAAGCATAAAAAGATGATTAAATGAATCTCGAGCTATGCAAAAGAGAGACCTTCTCCTAATTTCATCCATTCCTAATTCTTGCAGATATACGTGAATGCTTTGCAGAATACGATCAAGATCCACATCATACACTGTACTCTGAAGAACCTGATGACATTGAAGTTGCATGTAAGACTTAAAAGAACAAAATTGGAATACTTAAAAATTATCTGAATATAAAACATCAGTACTACCTGGGTCAATTTGATAAGGCATTTAAAAAAATTATCTGAATATAAAACATCAGTACTACCTTGGTCAATTTGATAAGGCATTTAACTACTAGATCTGAGAACTTCTGATTCCTAGCTGAGAAGGTCTCAACTGATGCTGGTGATGGCCATCTAGAGGGATCCAATGGCCGCAAGAGATTAATTAACACAACAAAAGATGATGTACGTTCAGCATTGTCCTAGGCACAGGAGATTCAGAGGGTAAGTATTAGGAACCTAAGCAAATTTAACAGATAATGCAGCAGAAATAGAAACCAACCAAGATCTTAAGCATTAAAACATTCAGTGCCTTCAAAAGTTGGCTGCCATCGTCCATTTGTGGAACCCTTTCATCAAGAAGCCAAAGCAGGAGCTCAGTGATAAGTGTGTGAAGGGTATTCTCCTTTACAGCATGAGCAAGCTTTTTGATTTGAAACGTCTGCATCAAAAAAGAATAACCATGAAATGTAAAAAAGAGACTTGAAGCACTTGTCTTTAAACACAAACTGCTAAATAAATGCATGGAAGTTCTACCTGCATCAGTGTGTTCAGAACATATTTACATGACCGTGAAGAAGCTCCAGCAAGACAGAAGTCAAAGGTCTTGGCCACCTTTAAATAATAAAAATTCTTAGAAATATTTAAGAGAATTTAAGATTAAAAGATACCAAGATGATGAGGAGAACAGAAGACATTCAGTACCTTGCTGGCAAGACATGCAACAAGCCTGTCAGCATCATTAACAAGATCATCCATTGCACTGCTTTCAGGATCAGTGGTGGTCAATTCATGACAAATAACTTTCATACCTTCAACAGCCTGAACCAAGGGAAAACAAGAACGGTGTTGGTCAGACCTGTCACGTGAATAATGTATAAAATGTATAGGAGGCCTAATAAATTCTGGTCCACCCCTTGCTTTTAAAAGATGCATCATCATCATTTTCAATGTGAATAAGGGATAAATAATAACTATTAAGGGATGAACAACACAGTAACCAGAGCTTCATTATGGTATCATAAGATGACTATATGGTAAAAAACAGGTTAATAATAATAATAATAATAAAGGCTTGAAGAATAAATGCAGGGAGCATACAACCTGCTCAGGAGAACCCAAGGAAATGACCTCCAAAGCTTCACTCCAATCTGCGGGGCCATTTGCAACAGCTAGTGGCCGGTTGAAGAGGTGCCTGTCCATATGAGAATCGAACTGCCCACTGCTTTCCCTGGTGAATATTAGCATCACACAGCAACACAACGAATAAGGATAACTATACCATGAAAGAAATATACTAAGTGGTCACATTCTGAATAAAGCATAGAGTATAAAGAATAATTGCCAAATACCTAGTCAAGATGGGTGCAGGCAAGGACCGAGATAGAACTTCACCACTCTGTTCAGCAACATCTGATCTGAATCCAGAGTAGAGTAAAAATATAAGCAAATATTAGGATCAACGAGAATATCCAATTTAATTTGCAATCAGATACTTATATTTATAGCAATAAAGGATGAAAACAACAGAAAAATAACACTGATTTCTTTTAAGAACAAAAGAATTGAACAGTTTCCAAAGACTTGGATCAAATGTCAACGACAAAATGACAACAGCCAAATCAAACAACAAGATAAGATACAACTGTACTCTAGAGGAAATGATCCATGCACCAAGAACATAAGCTTCAACAGTTATGTAATACTTCTTTTATGTCATGTTTGTTATAGAGCCAGCTTCCAAGGAGACAACGATAACTAGTTACTAAAAATTGAAACACATGAACAACTTTTAGAAAAGCACAACTGCTACAAATTTTCTTACAAGCAATTTAACTATGATGTCTGATGCTATGTACATCAGGATCCACATCTCAACACCATTTGTATCATCATGTAGAAAACAGCTTATAACAGTAAATTCAATCTAAACAAGTCAAATTTATATCAATTTTTTTGTTTTTCATGTGACAAGTGAATTGTACATGCTAACTTGTTTTCAGGCATGCTACAGATTGTATGGCAATGGAATAAAGAGCCAACAAACTAAAATATGAATACACAATATGCAGCAAGCAGCATAACACTAGAAGCCAATGTCATTTGAAATTTGAGTAAAGTTAGGTAGGGGTATGCTATGGAACTGAGAGTGGAGCAAGCAGCTGCAACACTAGTGCATAGAAATCACATACATGTGGCATGAGTAGAAATACAAGATACAGAATAATCAAGGCACAGCATTCAACCAAAGAACCACTCAAGCATTTTTCAAGCTGCAAGCAACAAAGGCAGCAAACCCTCACCCATTGTCTCTAACAGAACGTCGCAAAGCAGCTCTAGCTTCCCCAGGCTTACCTTCCTTCCTCTTGTCCATCTCTCGGGCCTGTAAAGAAACAAATCATGAAAAACAGATAGAAACTAACCAAAACAAAACATAAAGGCAACATACACTGACCTTCCACTTGAATCGATCATCCAGCATACTTTTTTGAGCATCAGATAACTTGCCAACAAATTTCCATACATCATCACCTGTACACAAATCAAAATGACTCTCAAAATAAGCAAGCGCTAGTAACTAGCATAAAGTTTTGGCTTCTACCATTTTAAACAGGAAGCTCAATGAGAAGAAAAGAAAGATTACTCAACATGAAAAACAGACATATCCACATGAATTAAGATAGCCAAAGATATTGCAGCCAACATTGGCAAACAGAATGGCATTTTAATGGTTTCATTGTGACCGCTTCCTTGTCTCAGCAAACATATAACCAGCAAGGAATCAGGAAGCAGTTAATTCATACCTAAAGAGATGAAGACAGGCCTAAAATGACTATGGGTCTTCTTCCCCATAGAAACAGAGTCCAGCTTCCTTAGATTGGACATATGTATTGGTAGTACCTTCCAGGTTGGTTCCCAAATCATCCCTTGGTGAAGGGGAGACTCAGGAAGCCAAGGCAAGTATTTGTCAAACAGTTGTGGCGAGCTCATTTTGAACTTGTCGACAGAAATCATCACCTATTAAAAATTTTCTACTAGCCACATAAAACTTCTAAATGTTGCTCTCATCACCTTTGGCACAAAATTCACAACTTAAAGAGTAAAGATGTACAAGTAACACTGTAAAAGCATATTGGTCTTATTATCTTTCTTATAAATCATTCTACAATGGAAAGATGGAATGAGACACAGAGACCCCAACCGGGTGAGTGAGACTAGCTTAGGGAGTAGGTCATGAAGCCTTCTTATCTCCATCATATGCTCTCTGAAGTGAACTAGTGCACTGTTTCAAATTAAGCTCAGTGAACAGAAGGCCGAATTTTCTCAAGAGCCTAACATATTGGTTGGCGAGCAGGTATCCACCAATTCAGAGTTCCTTGTTCAAACCTTTAGTGAAAATAAGTATTACCTTATTCAAGTAAGACCTCATTGCTTTTTGCAACACCCTCTGCCACCGGATCAGCAATAGTCTAAAGCTACACATGGTTTTTGCAATAGTTACAAGCTTCCTATGATCATCACATACCCATGAGTAGGATCTCTAGGAAGGCTAGTGCTCTCTAGTAGATCTTCTCAACTGAGGTTCAACTAGTGGTTCTATTGGGGCTTACTTGACATGGTCTCATCTAGTACATCATTATCAAATGTGGGCCCATTACCACCATCCTTCCGTACACCTTCCCTATCATCATCATTCATTGTGGTTGGTCGCATTGAACCTGACTCAACTACAATTATCAGTGACAGGCTTTGGCTTCTCAACTTTCTCAAAGTCTTCAATGGCTTGGTCTTTAAGAAATAACACATCTCAGTTTATGATAATTTTCTAGTCTATCAAATCCCAAAATCTTCATGTGCATGACCATCCAAGAAAGATACACTGTTTTGACTTCTCACAAAGCTAGGATTTTTCATCTTTCGAAATGTGAACAAATGCCCCACAGCCAAGGACCTTCAAATGATCATATGACACACCTTTCCCTAACCAAACCTTTTCTACTTGGCCTCTTATGGCCTTCAACTTGAGCTAACTCATAAGCATCAAACTCTAGATCTGCATCACTCATGATTAAAAAAAAATAATAATAAATAAAACTTAAGACAACTTTTCATCGTATACCTATTTATCACTACATTCCCTACCTTTTAATATTATCCTTCTAGAATTGGCATAAATCATCATCCATGAAAGGTGTTGTTCCTTCACTTCACGTTATTCCACCATGTAGATCATTGCTAATTGCATAGTCAACCAACAGAGTTCCCCATTCAGTTTAATTTTTAGCCAGCAATTGTACAACACTGCTAAGGCAGATCTCCACTTCTTCCAGCCAGCTAAACTGTGTGTAACATCAAGGATTCCTCAAAACAATCCTTTTCTTTTTTTAACATCTTAAACAACCCCTATATTCTCATCTATTAGTAATCAAGATAATAGGATTGGTCATTTCTAGGAACCCAGCTTTCTAGTCCTATTGCTGACTTTATATTCATTAATAATCAATTTTAGTCAAAAATAATTTCAAGACCTTCACACTAATTTGACATTGTTTCTAGAAATTCACAACTGATCCTCCATAAATAACGCTTCAAAAAGACTTCTTTAGAACAATAGAACTAAAAACATATACATTTGTGGAGCGTATATAAGAAGAATATTATATATATATATGTATATCTTTGAATTGTATACATTCTATCTTCACTGTTAATAATAAACCATGGTCCAAAATAGTTTTCAAACATTCTGATTTTCCTGGTATATGAACTAATATTATTTGCCTAGATCACAAATGGAATACATTTTTCAGATGCATGATCTCACAAATTGTTCCTCCGCACATACCCTACAT
Source organism: Pouteria campechiana (assembly GCA_036873735.1). NCBI lineage: Eukaryota > Viridiplantae > Streptophyta > Magnoliopsida > Ericales > Sapotaceae > Pouteria > Pouteria campechiana. The sequence continues at coordinate 21,563 of JAYJMB010008870.1, forward strand.
CTCCTATATTTTTTGACGACAAAAACACCATGAGTAACTAAAAAAGTGCAAATATAAGAAATGCTAAGAAATGCTTTTCTTTCGAGATCTAAAAAAAGTACCTTTTGGAAAATCAACAACACTAAAAAGCACATTTTAAGCAAAGCTATACAAAGCCCAAGAATGTCATCAAAATTATGCAATCTGCAAACAGAATACATTAAGGGACCTCTTTAGATTAAATGCCTTATAAATTCATCCACGGTCAGTAAATGGTCTCAGTGCCACAACCAACCATATTTTAAGCCTATACAAATTAAGAAGTCACTTGTCTCTCGCTCTTTATACTCTCATTTCATTTTAACTCTTTCAACTCCCAAGAAACCCTATTACAAACTTTCTCCGAGTCATTAAAGAGAATAAAGACTGTATTAAGATGCTTCCCTTTCTATATTAGGATTTAGGCTCAATTCTTGATTTTCCTAGCACAAATCCTCTGAATTCATTTTCTGATGTAGCTTCATGACTTTAACAATGTTTGATCTATCTCACCCAAAATTCCATATAATGGCTTAATACATCATGAGGCATCCATAAATCCTTGGGGAAAAATTTTTAAAAATAATAAGGAAGAGAGAGAGAGAGAGAGAGAGAGAGAGAGAGAGAGAGATAAGGTTCCGTGGACACAAATCATAGCTGATAGGAATGTACACCACTTAGCAAAAAGCTTATTGTAATTGAGCAGGCCTACTACTACAAATTCAGGCAAGGTAATCAATAAAAGAACTGATATTCCACATCTCTCAATATGACATACATGAGGAACATAAGTGATAAAAGCAAGATGAACAAGAATCAAATGAAGCACCATTATATACCAAGATGTTTATAAGCAGTTGTCAGTGTATTTAAAGCAGCTTTCCTAATTTCACCATCTCTTTCCGAAGTCAATGCAGCAACATGTTGCAAAGCCTTCAACTGCCCACCGATCTGTTATAAAAAAGAGCAAGAACATCAGAAATCATCTCAAATTTTTATTTAGTTAAAAACAGAAGAAAAAAAAAAGATATGTCAGACCTACCTCAGTCTCATGGTGATCAATTAAGAAGCCAACGAGATCAACACACTCTATCCTAGTCCTGTTATTTTTTGAGCGCAATCCCTCCAAAACAAAAGGGAGCAACTTTGATGCTGAATGTATGCACACAATTTGCTTCATCAGTTCACGCAATTTCTCCCTCACCTTTTCGATGTTATGTCCAGACTGCAAAACATATGGAAGAAGATTTCTGGCAATGAGTTAAAGAAACTGAACTCAAAGAAATCAGCCCAACAAAATAAAATAAAATGAAATGAAATGAGCAGACAACAATTCAGAATAAAATCAAAATGCCCACCATATGAAGATTTTCATTAATCATAAACAAAATCAAAGAAACAACTGAGGCCTTAAAGAAATTAATTAGATAAGAATGGAGAAAGATCAATTTCTTGTTTTATCAATTAAGGAAAACCAAATTGCAAAAGATTTCTTTAATATCTAAAAATGACTGCTAGATAATCAACAAAAATTAACCAGAAATTTTTTAGAAGCCACTAAAATACAAGATCGAATTTAAAAATCTTAATAGAAAACAAGAAAACACATTTAATGCCAAATCTTAGGAGAACAACCTTCTCTACCAAACAAGGAAGAAATATGAATGCTTCTGCTTCTGTCAAGGTATAACCTCCATCCTTCAAAGTGTCAATAAGCTCAGGAAGAAACTCCAGCACCTGTTTGTTATAACCATGATAAATTGGAGTTATAGAATTAAGTATTTATATAATGAAAAGAGGAAAGGGGAGGAGAGATAGTTTACCTTTAGTAAGCATGTCGTGTTGGACTCACAGAAGCGCAAAACAAACCACCTTAAAAGTATATCAACAAGCTCAATTATCTCCTTACTGCTTGATGGTAAAGCCTGTACAACAGAGCAAAAATAAAATAAAATAACACACAGAGTAAACACACTGAAATCACAAAAATAAACAAATAAATAACTGAAGATCTGGAAAAACCACCTTCTGCAACATTTCAAGCCCATCTATTTGTTTCTTAAAATCTGTGCTTAGAAGTCGCCGGTGTAGGTCTTCCCTAAAATACCTCATCAAATCACCCTGCAAAAACAATCAATAAGAAAATAAAGTCTTTATTGTTTGCATATTAACTCTCCACCTATATCCCCCAACAACAAGTAAAAACCGTGCTTAAAATGAAAGAACACAAAACCTCGAGATCTTGAATCTGCTCAACCCGTGGCTCCTCAAATTTATGTCTGCGTACAACCAGCCTCTCCCTGTCTTCCTGTGTAAATGCTAACACACATATCAGGTCTCCAGAGCTTTGTGAAAGATTCAAGAAGTAAATTTTTCTCCACAGTATACCTTGTTTGAGTCCTTGATGTTGAATAAAGCCTGTGACTGGACAGCAATATCTTGAACAGAGATGACAGAGCCAGGCCTACCAACCTTCGCTTGATTACCTCTCTGCCCAAACAAACAAAATTGTGAGCACATGATTTCGCAGAAATAAAGCAAGTTACTCAGGTAGGACAAACCGAAGGAATGGCTCTGCTGCCATGTTTTGATGCACGATCAAAGTCATTTGTTCCTGTCTTTCCAACCTTTGAGATAGCTTTTGAGGTCAGACCAGTTGATGCAAGCTTTGTTGACTCAACAGCCTCTGGAGACATTAAAGGGTACATTCAGACAACCCAGTTCAAAAATAAACCTTTCAGAATATTGCTAAGCTGTCTGTAAATTCAACATGCATGAAAAGATACCATGCAATGCCAAAGAAGGCTTTAGACGTTCAACAACAAGTTGTAATGCTGGTCCTCGTAAATCCTTTAAATTCTTTGTAACCTAAATAAAAAATCAAAAAACAGTTAGAAAAAGATAAGCTAACTCAAAGAATAAGAGCGGCACTGAAAAAATATCAAAAACATACTGCTTCTTGTCCACAAACTCTCAATATTTCACCAAAACAAGCTTCTGCTGCTTTTCGGACCTCTGATGACTTGTCCTAAACCAAGCCAAGGAGAAATTATTACGTGTACTATATTTAGTAAAATATCCATGCCAATGATTCCAAATAATGGTATTGGAGAGTCAAGTGACCACAACAAAAACCAGATGTATATCAGTATCAGCAACATATAAGACTTTCTGGATCATGCGAGTTCTTTCCTTTTTCTCTTTTTTTTTTTAATTTTACAATTTGTTAGTCAAACAATCAAGATAAGGAAGAAAGAGAAGAAGAAACAGGCAAAACAGATAATCAAGAAGATTCAACTTTTTCTCGTATTCTGAGCATCCATCTCTTAGGTGGGAAACAGCATATGACCATGATGATGATAAGTATAGATTAATACATTTATGCAAATGTAAATCACACCACTTTAATTTAGAGGCTGTTTGCATTGACATAAAAGAGAGGTTACAAGGGAAGAAAATACGAATGAGGCTATAACTAAATACAAATAGAGAAAAGATAAATTAGCATGACAATTGTGGAAAATAGAATAAGATGAAATAGTGTAACAGAATAAAAACAAAATGGCATGATAATTGCAGAAAAAAGTGAAAAAGATAGACTGATACATAGAGGTAATGATGGAAAAGATGGGGAAAATACTCAGAAAGTAAGAGTAATGATGGCAAAGAAAGTGACATAGAGGGTATTTACTTTGTTTGAATTAAAATGGAAGGAAATGTAAAAGTGGATGTGAAGGGTGGTGTAAACTGTTTACACCCCCTTTTGCACAAAATCCAAAGAGACCCCTAAGAGCATTGCCTGACACCTTAAAATGTTCAATATCAAGTATCAACCAAGTAGATCCTAATTTAAAAAGAAAAAATCAAAAAACAATTGATGAATCAGGAAATACATTAAAATACAACAGAAAAGATGGAAGTCATGCATGATAGGAGGAAGAGAGTATAAAGAGAGAAATATTCATTGGCGAATTTACTAAAATATCACTAGAACAAATATAATGATTAAGCCCTTATTGTTTGCCTTGAAAGATTGTAATAATGTCCCAGATAAGGTTGCCTAGGCAATTCTCCACTCATGGATTTTGTCTTTCTCCATTAAAAAAAAAAAATAATGCCTATCAAATAGGAACTAAAAATGAAATTTACCCTTTGCACAAGTTTTCCAAAGATGACACATCACACTGATTTGTGATCACCACAAATATGCCTAGACCTAATTCAAAAATGACTCTAGAAGTTACTCTATATTTGAAATAAAAAAGAAAAAAAATTTAAGGGAAAAGAATTAGATGTAGTCCTTATCAGCATATTAACATCTGGCATCAGTGGCAAAACAAATGCATCAGCCAACTCAGGTCCCTTAAGGCCCTCTTCTTATGCCCTTTTTATTTTACCACCACCCCTTCCTCCACAAAACAATGAATAATATGATGCCGACGCACTTCCAACATGATGTCAATACTGAAAACCATGCTCATCAACATTGTTTGAGTAAAAGATACCATCAGGGCTGATGCAGTTGGCTTCAATAGATGTGTGGCATCAGAAGAATCATTTATCCCAGAAAGGTGCTTTGATAGCCAATCAAAAAGATCCTTCCGCCCCTCCGCACCAAGTTTGTTGTCAGCAAAAGCTGCTGTAATATATGGAACCTACAAAAGCCAAACCGTGCATCAGAATATATAGCAATCAAGTTTTGTTTCATCAAAACTAAATTCCTATCTGCAACTACCATCTTATCAAGCTGAACAGCAGCAACCCAACAATCCAAAGCATTCAGAGTGGATTCCCTCATGTGCTTCTTATTGTCTCCAAGACATTTTAGAACATCTGAAAGAATTCCCTGAGAAAAGTAAAGTTTACCATATCAAAGCTTTGAGATTAATAATAATAACAAAAAAAATCAAATAGCCAATAGAAATTAACTATAAACCTTGCTTGACTTTTCAACAGCAGGGCCCATAGCAGATGCAATACCACCAATAGTAGCTAAGGTTGCCATCACCAAATTTTTATTGGCATCACACAAACGGCCTCTAAGAGCTCCAAATAACTCCCCTGATTGATCAGAAAAATTTTTAAATAAATGATCAACTGAATTCACATAAAATGGTTCAAAAAAAAAATACATAAAAAAAATTTTAGTTAAGCATTATGCAATTCTGTTCCCATTTTGTTACTTTTCCTAAATGTAATATTTTGATATCTTCACTAACTACTGTTTATGTTAAGAATGGCATATGCAAATACCTAAGTTATCATGCAATAACAAGCAAAAGTTACCTAAATATGAGTTCAAGCCTTAAACTATGCTGGCTAGTCATATGCATGAGACTAGTAATGCAAAAATACAAAATCTAGTTTCCTCACCTTTCATTATGAAACCCCATGACAAATACATTACAATATTCATGAGCCTGTGATCATGACAAACACACAGTGGGAGGCATTCCTATTTACAGCGTGTATGATTTTCTTTTAAAATTCTTTTGAACTATGGAGATGTTTTATGATTTTATGGATTTCAGTCTCTATTAAAGAAAAACTGAACTCAGTCACCACCGTGTTCTGACTAGTCAATATCTATCCTTATCAGCAAATTAAAAGCATGAGGTTTGTTGCTCAAGCAAGTAATATGACCATGGCAATCTTAGAAAGCATCAAAATTCATTGAACTCTAAGTCCTACCCAATCCTAATCCACTGTTCCATTTGCTCAGTTAAAACAGAGGTGGCCAAGCTTTTCTTAGACCTACACTCCAACGCAAATCCTTTTGGACCTTCCCTGCACCCTTTTTGGAACATTCACCTTGAACCAATTCAACCATTTCTATGGCAGTTCAGCTCCTCATTGCTCATAACAATTATGAGGATAGTACACAGCTTTCCATTCCTAACTTTGCCCAACCAAGAAGAATAACATGCAGTGTGATATTTGTACCAGTTCCTGTAGGCTGGATGCGCTTGTTGGCTTCTTCCAAAATTCTGTTGACCCATTCAATAGACTCCAAGCGGACCTGAAATGTTATAAACAATCTCAGGATTTCTTTTGGAAGTAAATTCTCACACATCTATTTACTGAAAAATAATATATACAGATAAAGTACGTTGATAAGCAAACCTTCCAGTCAGGGCTTGCCAGGTTCTTTAGCAAAGTGGGAGTGACCTTCCCACTAATGTCTTCGCGAGGAAGACCATCAAATCCAGCATCAGATACAGACAAATTGGCATCTGAGGCTCTTACAGTTTTCTTTGGAGCAGCAGCAGCACCCTGCATAAGATATACAAAGAATTACGTGTAGAAAGTTGCACAGGAATGTAACTTACAAGTGTAAATCATCTTGCAAATGTCCAACCTCAAAGGGGTTTTTCTCATACTCTGCATCCAGTGCACTGAGAAGTGCAGGTTTCACATCAGCAAGAAACCCCTTAATATCTGCAAAATAAAATAAAATAAAATAAAATAAAAAATAAAAAGATAGAGGAAACTTAAAATTCTATGTGAGAAATTTCAACAAACAAACCATCTCAACAGGAACAAACAATGATACCTGGACCAACAAATCTATGCAAAGCTCCAATAAGTTTAATAGTTGCATTTCTAGTGGCAGCAGCACTGGACTGTAAACCCGTGTCTTTACAGAAATCAATTAAATCCTGAAAATTAATAGCACTTGGATTGTCACTATGACATAAAGCAGAAGGCATGACAAAAGACAATAGAAGAAAACATGGAATGGAGATTCCAATTTTCGAAAATGTCAGTCAAGCACCAATATCAAAAAAGAAATTGCAAGCACCTTCAACTTTAAATGTGACACACCGAAATCTTCAACAGCAGATACCATCCAAGAAATTCCCTCACTAAGAACCTTAGGGTTCTTATGCTCCTTCATAATCTTGAAAAGCTAAAGACAACAAGCGAAAAATGGTTATTGAAAGTCTCTCCCCCTCCCCTCACTCCCTCTCTTAAGGGCATTACTAATATAGCAAATAACCAGGCAAACTAGTAGCAAATACAAATGAACCATAAATCTTTCCAACAGTACTGTAACACTAAATTGAAGTAGCATATCAATTAAAGCAATAGAAATGGCAAGGTGAAGAATCGGTACACAAACTGCTATGCAGGCCAAGGTATATGACAGTGGCTCAGCCTTTTGGGCAGGAACATGAGGCCCATTCAAAAACAGGCCATGCTTTGGGTTGTAGAATGCCCACATGTTATCAATAGGATTGGCAACAATGTTGCACATGATACAAGAATGCCTGGGCCCTGGACAAACTGGCATGCCCCCAATCCCTAAAAGTATTAATTTTCCATATATAGTATCTTTAAAACAAGAAAAGGCTGGATGAGAGCAAGCAGTCCAGCCTGACCTTATCAAACATTACATTCTCCAGCCAGGCTACACACCTAATGAATTACATGTGCTGGTCATTGTTTTGGTAATGGTTTGGTTGGTATGGCTTGAGCATGATCACTCAGCCATCTCCTTTGTTCCCTTTTCTTTCTTTCTTTCTTTCTTTCTTTTTTCTTTTCTTCCTCATTTTAAAAGGTAGCTATAGTTCTTAAGGTTTGAGGCCTAAACAAGATGCACCAGCAGGCATCTCTACCAACTGTACTGACTAATAAAATACCCAAATCTCATTTAGTAAAGCATCCAGACTAGAACTTAATCTGGCAAAAATTGCTACCACTATGCAGAAGCAATATTAAGAATGCAGATCAACTCTTACTCTCTCAAAAACAAATCCTGGACCCACTGCCTCTGAGAAGGTAGTCAGGCACTTCATTGCATGAGACCGTGTCTTTATATCCGCCACACGTTCACTTACCCCTGAAAACGAGAATTCATGGGTCACCAACAAAATGGGGTTAAAGAAATGAAACCTGAATAAATATGCTAAATCAATGCCCAGAACCCACTGGCATAGCCAAGTATTCAAGTCCACTGCCCAAAACTCCCAACAAAAGACTGGGTGTGTTTGGTAATGAGGGAAATTGGGTGGAAAACTTTTCCATCTTTTCCCGCCCTTTTTTACACACATTTTGACGTGATTTGACAACGTAACCACTCAACAACCCTACTTTTCTCCACTATTACTTATATTTCTAATCATTATTTCACATCTTTCCATACAAAAAAGGCTACTTATTGTCTTTATTCACTTTATTTTTACATTACCCTCTATAACATCACACCACTCCCTCTCTTTTCTCCCACTTTTCCACTTTTTCTTTTCCCTCAATCTTTTCCCCATTCCCAAACGCACCCTAAAACAAATCAAAAACATAGCATCAGTTACAGATTGACTCTTGATCAACAAATTGGCAATGAATTCTCAGATTCTGAGAAGCCTAAACTACTACTAAGTAATTTCTATAGCATCGAACTTCTTTTGGCTTTCAAAAAGGCACACTGGCAAAATTAAATCAATGTACACAGAATAATTTCCAAATCAAACATGCCAAAAAGTTTTAAAACTTGCACAAGAGGATTACAAGCACATGTGTAGCCACGTTTCACCCACCTAGAATGCATAGCACCACACATCTCTTTGGGAACTTTTTAACCGTTGAAGCAATATGAGTAACAACCTCTATGACCTGCTGTTGTACCTACATTCATTCAAATAATAAATAATTACCCTATGATATGCAAAAGCAAAGTTAAAGACACAAAATAGAGAATTGAAAGAGCAAACTACCTGAACATTTTTCTCTCCCCATCCAGGAACAGCACAAAGAAAACGAATTAAGATTTCTGCAGACTGATCAAGGTTTTCAAGACCTTCGACCTCCTGTTTTAGCAAGGTAATTGCTGCCAAAAGAAAATGGCATTTTGAGCACATCTTCAGTGGTGTGGCCAACCCGAAAAAAGAAACAAGCACAGAGATCTCAAAGGGGTAAAAGGCACATTCCAAATCAAGAATTTAAATATCATGATTCAAAACCCAAGTCCAAAGTAGACTAGAATAACAAGGTGAAATACCAAAGAAATATGGATCAGAATGTTGCTGAAAACAGATATACAATCATAGTCATGGACAGGAACAAGCCTCTAATTGAAGAGGATGTGGAGGGAAACACTGATACAATCAGTTTAGTGAAAAACAACAAATCAGCATCATTGTTGCAAAAGTATCATCCAGCAGATGATAATGATACTACGCAGTCAATTATACTCCATTGGCACATGCGCCAAGAGAACAAACATGCAAGCACTTGAAACCACCATCTTAACACCAAACTTTCAGACATTCAAGTCTGTAGCTGCTAAACCACAAGCCAAGAGTAGTAAGACTGATTCACATATGGAATGCAAGGGAGCATCTCTGTGTGGATGGGGATTAAGTGTACGTCCCTCTTCTGCTACCTGTCAAGTATGTTGTCCAAAAGTGAAAAGATCCAAAACAAGTTCCTTCACCATGGCTGAGTAGAATTGAACAAAATCCATTTGGAGAGCTGAGAGATGTATGCAAAGCCAATCAAGGTGATTGCAAATCAGAACATCGAATTTGATGAATGAAGCTTTTATTTGTAAGTGGTCATGGAGACTCAGATCAGAGACCAAGTTCTTGTGGCAGAATGTTCTTATTGAAAGCATGGTTGTCAGCTGAGAGCATGTTCCCAAAATTGTCATGTATAGAGCATCAGGTATTTGGAAAGCAATTCAGAGAATTATGCCAGAGGCCCTGAGTGTCACTGTGTGCCTATTTGGAAGGCAGAGATGAGGGAAGGAAAAAGTGGAATGGAAAGAAATGATGTTAATCATAAAATAAATAAGTTGTTAGGAAAATAAGGTTGATAGAAAAAGGTTGCTAGGAATAGATAATCACAACAAATAAAGACAAGGAAAGAGTAAGATTATTATAAGTAAAAAAATGCCAAATCTTGCATTTCCTCCCCTTTTCTATTTTCTATCTCGCCAAACACACCCTAAGGAAATATCATTCCTTTAATGGATTAATGGGAAGGATATTGGATTATCTTCCTTGGAAGATGATTTCTTAGATTGATTCTAGGCTCTGATGGATGAAGGGTGTGGCATGCTAATACTTGCTTCCTTTGTGAGGGCTCTTTAGAGGGAAGCTCAATGTTAGGAAGAACGTGATAAAAGACTAAATCTTGTCTTTGACTATCTATTAGACATGCTTCAAAAGGAACAGATGAATATGAATATAGCAGCGGAAGGACCATGGAATTTGAAATGGACAGAAATCCAGTGTTTTCTTTGTGAAATCATTGGACTTGGGGATCTCTACAATGTATAGAGATCAAGATTTATGCTTCTTGGAAAATATAAAGGACCTTCTCAAGAATGACCTGACTTTTGATAAGGTAAGGAAGAATTACATGAAGTCGCAAATAGCTGTCCCTGTGTTTAAGCAAGAAAGAAATATTTGATCAAATTCTCCTTCATAGCAGCCTTGTGCAGAAGCTTTTGGAATTATAATTAACAACTTATCAATGGAGTGGATGATGCTAGAATCTCTTCCTACTTCATTAGAATAGCACGATTGGACAATCAATAGGGAATGGAGATCTGTGAATCAGCCTTTTTGCATAGCAGCTTTTTGGGAGATATGGAAGGAACCAAAATGATCATTCTTTCAAAGATAAAGCTAGAAAGACAGATGTTGTTTTCTTTAAACCATTGCATTTATGATAGGATGCATTATGTTGTCACCTCAAATGCAGTGGTTCATCTTCTCTGGTGTTTCTGTATGGCTAAACTCATGTCGGCTGCAGATTTATTTAATATAGCTTATGATCCTTCTGGAAAAACTCATTAACATCAACAAAGACAAGTAATGACGGTCCTGACCATGCAATCAAAAAATTAGATAGTTTGATAACCTACTAAAAAATTAATGCTGAGCTTAACTATTTAAAAAAAAATTGGATTTATATTAGTTTGAGCTCAAGGAAGTGAGATGCCTATTCCCTTATCAAACCAGATGGAATGACAAGCCAACAATAAAAGTCTCCAAAGAATCAAACAGTTGACTGACCCACCCTTGGTAACTGCTCATAAAAATGAAAACTCTGTAACAGGCAGGAATCTTTCCCTGCCTCTTTTGGATTGCCTTTTGAGTCTTAATGTATTAATCTTAATAAACAACAAAACAAGTAGCTCTGTGCCACATCTTCATAATAATTCTCCATAAAACACAAATAATAATCAACAAAGTTTTCAACTTTCTTTCATTTAGGACGAATGAAGAAGAATGAATCATCCAGGAGGGAAACCACTACAACTCCAATCTTCCACATCAATCGAACCATCTAGAGTGAAGAAAATAAAAAGCATGAGGCAAAGGAAAACACAAAACCTTCAAGTCGCTCCTTCCAAACACCACTCTTTAATTGGGAAATGGTATCAACTTGAAGAAGAGAACCTAATCTTCCTTCAATCTCCTCGAGGCTCATATCTCCTGGCTGCAAATAATCAAATAATACTTCAGGCAAAAATTACACCAGGAGAGAAAGCTGCCAAGCATAAAGTTTGAAATGCTCATGTCAAAACAAAGATTGAATATTCACCTCAACATCTTCAGATTCAACCGCTGCCATACTTTTTGGCTGTCCAACTCCATCGACCTTTTTCCCAACACTGGGTTTACTAGACCCAGGTTTTTTCGCAACCACCTGAAAGAACACACATGCATTAAGCAAATGAAAGTATAACAATTTCCCCCCCAGAGCCATTCATTCTCAAATATCATGATGCCATATTGCAAATCAAAATAAAAAATAAAAGGGACAGAAAACTCACAGTTGACTGTGGAGGCTTCTTTCCACTAAGCATGCTTGCTGCTGATTTTCTCACAAATGAGCTTTCTGTTGCCTGCAAAGTGATTAAGACAAAAAGCTTAGACAAGACATAACAAAAACCGGTTAGTAGAAATATTACAAGCTTCTGAGATGCAACAGAGGAAGAAAGACAACTTGAAACCAAGAGAAAATGAAAGCATTTATATATTGACTTTAGTAAGTAAAACACAGCTGAAGCCACAGTTGATACGTATTACCCAAAGAAAGGACAATTTTCACAGAAATAACTCATGAGGAAAGAACAAGTGACCTTAAGCTCGAAATTGAATTTCAACACAAGATGAACTGAGGGTTTCCAGCATCAGCATATGATTTCCATTTTAATTAGTATCGGGAATGTTATACAGCCACATACGAAACAATTCCTGGGAAGATGATCTTTAGATAATTTTCCACACAAATTCACTTGCTATCTGATAAATTTTGGTTTTTAAGCCCACTCCGCATTAGATATCCGTAAGAACTCAAATAATAATTAATATAGATTTCCGATGCAATAGAACCAACTATGTAAGAGTTTCATTGATGTTGGATCCTCGCCAAGACATACCCATCCAGTATCAGCACCCTCATGACTAACATAAACTCATCCCAAAGGTCATGGAGAGCTGAAATCAGGTGAAATTAATTCATTGAATTTTCAATAGTAACAAACCAAATCTAACAATGTCGAGGATCATATCTACCTAGAAGATCTTATTTATTTAATGAATGAATGTTTTTTTTCGCTTGGTAAATATGTAGAGGCCTTGTTCACGCTCAACCCTAGGACCTTACACTCATGCAACCAGAATGTCAGGTTGTAAACCGCTTGCTAACTAGTTGATTTTCATTATTTTTTTTCAAATGGCACAAAAGTTCAATTTTAGGTTATTTGTAAATTCCAGTATTTTTAGGGGGCCAACCAGTGGAGCAATGAACGGATACCTTAGGAATTTTATGTCAGCAGACTCAGCATCACATCATGGAACATGAAAAGGTGGAATGTAGAGAAGGAAAATAATCTATGTCCAGTATCTCATGTGCAACAATGAACAAATAAATGGTGAATGCGGTACAACTTGAATTAGCATTGACAATATTTATGGAACCTTACAAGAAGCACCAGTAGGTAATAAGATGACAGAAAACAGATACCAAGTTGGTTCACCAAGTGTGATAAGAACAAGGACTGCAACCAAGTGAGTTAGTTAGTTCTAGTTGACCTGAAAGACTTGAATAAAGAAGGTAGTATGCTAGAAGGTTAGCAGGTTGTACAAAACACACTTCAATAGCTAAGGAACAGCTGGAAAGATTTTACAGCTGAACCCACCTAGCTGGCATATAAGGGTTTGGTGACGATGATAATTGCAAGGAAAATCACATATCATGCATAGATTGCAGGTAGAAAAAAGACAGAAACTACATGGACAAATTCCATACAAGCAAAAAAGTCAAGCAGCACCCACCTGAGAACATGAAAAGCTACCATTTGAAGTGGAAACTGGGCCTGGCATATACAGATAGAACCATAACAGCAACTAAGAATATGGATAAAATTACTACAAGAACAGTTAAACTCAATAAAAATTTACACAGGACAACAACAAATATTCACACCTGATCCAGCGCTAGAAACAAGCCCACCACCAGAACTGCTAATCATTTCTGACAGCTTTTTTTTTCTGACTTCATCAAGCTTCTCCAATGACTTCTCTAAAGGTCTCATGCCAACCAACTAAAAGAAGAAAGACAAAGTACAGAAAAGATAACAAAAAGAACTATTATCTATGAGAAAAAGAGTAGCTGTGAATGAATCTTTCTTCAAAAGAATAGATGGAAATACCTTGGCTATGGCTGCCAAAGCAGAAAATGCAGCATCTCGGACCTCTGGGGTTCCATCATTCAGGCACTATAACATCCACAGGCAAAACCATTATTTAAATTTAAACATCAACAACAAGGTAAAGATAAAGCCAGATATATCAACATGAAAATTTAACCAAAAGGCCTACAACCAAAATATTAATTATTTCAATATACTGACCTCCATACAGACAGGGACATAATCCTTATGCAATTTGAGAACAGCTGCTTTATTGCTTGTCTCAATACAAAATGTCACCCAGTTTAGGGTCAGAGAACGGACAAGCGGAACTTTATTTTTAACTGCCGCTCTAACATCTGTAATAACAAAGCATTCTTTGGATTTAGGTTTATCTAATATGTGTCATTCATAAGCAATAACAGCCTTGACAAATGATATAAAATCTCAAAGATATTTCACACACATAATGAGCACATTATAACCAAGCCCAGAACAAGCAAAAGGTAAAAGTTCATAACTACAAGATTCATGATCCAGTTACTAGGACAAGAACAAGAAAAAGAATTATTGGCAACAACCCAAGGTCAAGCCAATGATGGAATAAAATACGTACTAAGGATTGCAGACCATTTGTGAGGAAACCTGGAGATGCAAGCACCATTTGCAACAGCCGCTATACCACAGCCAAAACATCTCGCACTGTCTATAAAGACAATGGGCACTTATGGCACAGCTTCCTGACTCCAAGAAGTACCAGGAAGCTAATTTTGTCTTTACCATCACTTGGTAAAGACTGGATTTCTGAAAAGTAGATTCCCGATAAAACAGAAGAACTGTATTTTCTCTTCCCAAAAAATTTAAGAAACAAAACATTTCATAATGTTGCAAATTACCCTTCTAAAATGTTTCCCAGATATAATTTTCTAATGGAAACATCAACTTAACTTTAGAAAAGCTATTATATTGTATTTTGCAACATTTTCTTCTTACAAACCTACAGTCCAAAAATCTCTTCCTGAAAAGACATGCAAACAGACCTAGGGTTTCATTTGGCAAAGATGGTCAGAAAGAGTTTTCTAATAAGGGGCTGTTTGGTTCAGGGGAAATAATTTTTTCTCCAGGAAATGAAAATTTAGCTACCATAACTACCCAAAGAATCCTTTTTTTTTTACAATCATTACCTTTCATTTCCACCAAAATGCCTATCATCATTATTCGCTTTATGGTTGAAATCATTCCATATACTATCAACGTCATTTCCTTTCATTCCTTTCCCTTTTCACCCCAACCAAGCAGAAATTAGTGAGAAGAACTCACAGGAAGTTGCTTTGAGTAAATTGGCTTCTATAGGAAGTTGTTTGGCGAGACACAAGGTTGGATTTCATCAGTTATAGAAAGGAAAACAAAACTTCTCAATTAATTTTATCTTTTAGTGATGATTTATTTTATTATTAAACTCAATGAGAGCATTTTTGGCCAAAAACCTGTTCATATGAACATTATCAAATTAAGCTTTCCAAAAAGTCACAAATTTGAGGTTTCATGGGATTCCGGTATACCTGCCCATGAAGTTTTGAAACATATAAAAAAGCTTCCTGCTGATGGAAGCTATGCCAAACGAGGCCACTGCCAAAGTTGAAAGAAGCATGATCAAGTAACAATTTATTTTTAATTTTTTTGTCTTCATCCTCAGTCAAATGAATTACGTCTAATAACACTTCATCAATTTATGGATGAGTCAATTGTTAAGTGTTCTAGACTTGGATCGGTGAGCTGATCTGTGGCTGTAGAATACAAGCTTTGAGTCTTGGGAATTTATGTTATAAAGATGGCATAGTACTGGTTTTCATCCCATTTAAGAGGGAACCTTAGTTAAACATATTTCTTCCTTTCAGTTCTGTTTTTTTTTTTTGCTTTTTTTTTTTTGAACTTAACAGCTAAAAGGGTCACTGGTTTTATTAAAACAGAAAAAAGCAAATAGGACAATAAATTGTTCCCAATTAAAATAGTTTATTCCACAGACTCAAACCCCTTATACAAAGACCAATTAACATAATTCACATTTCATCCCAGCTCGATCTCATGCAAAGAGAACACAGACATATATAAATATTTCCCACAATCTACTCAAACAAGAATTACACCAAAAGCACAATTCTCTACCTGTAATATGTTGACAGACTCAGTCCGACATTAAAAAAATAAATCAGACATAAAAGAGTTTTATTCCTTGTAAAGAAAGCAAAATGTCTCATTCCCACAATCAATAAACATTGGCAAGGTACACATGATCCATAATAGTGACAAATAGGAAAAAATATTAAACTTATATCCGTATAAATCATATATTGAAAATTTTAAATCTCTTTTGCATTCCAATCACAAATATCAAAGTTGTACCAATAGAATAATGAACATTTAAACTCATTTAATCTTGAAAATATTCAATTATTAACACAAAAACACTCATCCTGACAATTTTAACCATTTAGACATTTTACAGAGCATCAGCAGATTTGTTATATGGCTCTGATGCCTTGCCAAAAAACCAAAACAAAAAAAGGCAGATTGACAACATAGAAAAGACAACCAATAGCTACTGGTTGCAAGGAAAGCTGCCGCAGAAAAGAATGAAAAACAAAGGAGATAATAAAAAGTTATAAACCACTACTGTGACAAACCAATTCACAGTATATTACTGCGAGAATGAAATGGGAACTCGCCTTCAATAACATCAGGAAGAGTTAAACACCCAGATTTATGCATTACTTGAAGCGTCTGAGTAAGAGACTCTGTAAGAGTTGGTTTCTTTTCTTTCAATTTTTCCTGGAACAAAGAAAGCACATGCTAAGTTAAGTAATAAATAGAAAAGCAACTATAATAGAATTCTTTCAATTTTTCCTAGAATAAAGAAAACACATACAAAGTCAAGCAATAAATAGAAAAGCAACTATGATAGAATTCTTTCGCTAAAGTGAAAAGTTGTCATGCATGTGAAATCACAAGCAGAGAGCAGCACCTTTGATGAATAGTCAATAATAAAATTGCAAGCAAGTTATGCTCTCCCTTCATTAGGGCGTGCAATGAAATTTGGATTACCATTGGTACTCCAATTCCCAGACATAAAAAGCCCTGACCATCTGATTTTGTTTTGTTTTGAATTTTAGAAGTCTGGAGTTATGAAGGTTAATTGCTAAGTGACTCAGGTGAGGGTTTAGGCTCTGAATGAAAGACCATCATGTTTTCCATCATTGACCATACCGTTTGATGTGGATTCACACATCACTCCAACAACATATTAGTCTTGGATGTTATTTTCCTTTAGTTATGTGAGTAGAGTTTAGTCTGTTCATACACACTTCCTAAGACTAATCTTTGAAATGACCATGGTATCAGACGTAATATTCAGAAAATCGTCTAGACATGGGATTGCAAGTATTTTGATTGTTCTAAGCACTGTGGATGCATTGTACACATTTCTGTGAATACTCTTTCTTTGGAGGCTGAGGAATTTTAAATCATGATAAAGACCTTCCCAAATAAGCCTTCAGTTCTGCAGAACTCAGCAAATTTGCATTCATTCATGCATTCATTTGATAGTTTCCCTTCGAAAATGAGCACATATGACCGCATTTATCCAGGACATTGCACATAAGCAGAACTTTCTCTGGATGTTTGTCTTGAACTAAATTCTAAAATTCTAAAAAGAGTTTGAACTTCCAGATAAGGGGCAATTTCCAAACCATGCCTCATCAGAGTATGAACACATTCACTATTCACAACAGAAGGTATTGAACAAGATGCACATTCTCCCTCCATAAATCATCAAGTATATATTTTTCCACATATATAAAGACCCCAGCATATCAACCCAGATACATGAAAAGAAGTAGGATCCCGACATTTCGTTATTAGCAACACAAAATGCCTTGTCCTCAAGAAAAAGAAAATCATCAAATGTGTCAGAAAACTTGTGCAGCATATGGTGAACTTGCAAGTAATCCTATCGGTAATTGTACTCACAAGCAATACTGGCAACAGAAAGCGAGAGCTGGCCGAAAAGTGGTTCCTTATACCCCTAGCTAGGTTCCCAATTGCTTGAATTGCTTCAACAGAAACAGCTATGTTGACATCTGTAACAAGCTGCAAGCATAAAGATCAACTATTATCAGCCACTCTTCAACTTCAAAGAGCAAGGCACCTGTGATTCTGCCAGCATGCAGTACAGTAAAGTAGCAAAAACTACAAAAGGTAAAAGTGAAACTCAACAGAAATCTATCCAAGCTCAACATGCATACAAAAACATTTAAGAAATCACGAACACAGTCAGCTAACACTGGATAGCAAGGAAAAGACAAACAAGTCGAAGATTTCAAAATATCTACCCAACATTAAACTGGTTTAAGACCGCAACAGCCAAACATGGTGCATGCATAATAGATGGTCAAGCAAAAATGTTAGATGGACCTTCTTAAGGGTACGACAGACTTCAGTGAAATCACCAGGAGCGATTCTTTTAGTGGAGGCAAGCTTTGTGAGTTCTGCCACAGCATCCCTCCTTTCAGACCACTTAGTTGCTTTCTGTAATGAAAATGCAGAGAACTTGGGGATCAAACATGAAAAAGCACAGATAAACCTACTTGATAAAGCATAAAAATGTTTCTCACAACAAAATCAATCAACAGGAGAAATGGAACATGCTAGGAGATAGAAAATAAATGTGGGCAAGAATAATACCACTCCATCCCAAAAGCCCGACTTTTCCAAAGGAGTCAAAATGTCAACAGGGTCCACTAGTTCATACTCATCAATTTCCTGAGGAGCTGAAAAGTAAAAGTTGATCAATGTCAGCCTAGTTGCAAGTCCTACAGGCAAAATGAAAGCATCACATTTGAATAGCCATTTGCAAGACATTAGTCGTGAAAAATTGCCAGAAATGTAGCCAGATTTACTGGATAAAAACAAAGTATTCAAGAGAGTTGATTACTTACTATCAGCTGCAGATTCTTCAGAAGGGCCAGGACCAATGGCTTCAGATACAGATTCCTGCTCTGGCTCCTTGTCTTGCTCAGATCTGATAGGAAATTAATACATTTCAGTCAACATGATATTGAGCATGCAATAAGGCTACCCATGTCCCAGATGGCAGAAGCTTGTTCGATCCTTAATTCCAAAGAATGCAGATGTATAGAGACGGACAAATGCATCTGACAGCCTGAATCCTAAAAACTTCAAATTACCAACCAACAAATCACTACCTATGACTTTCTGTTGTTTCCAATCTATCTAGTTTTCCCTACTTGTCAAGTGACAGATCATTTTTTTCCCTTTTGATGGGGTGTGGGAATTTCTGTCAAACTATTTAAAAATTATTTTTGATACCCAACTGGGGAAAGTTCTCTAATCAGGTAGTTATTTTACAGCATATGTTTGATTAAGTATTGTCAAGATCCCACAAATTATTACTCAAATTACAGGTTTCAGCAGTTCCAGTCTGATTTCAGTCCCAATATCCAATATGATGGCAAGAGCATGTGGTTGGTTTAGGCAGAAGAGAAATGAATGAGTGTGGCTGCATGAATTAAAGACCAGGAAAAAAAACTTGGATTTCCAGTGCAGGGATCTATTTCCAGCAAACCCCCAAGAGGTCTTTTACATTCTCTATTTCAAAGGCATTTCACCTAAGTTCCCCAAAGTGCCCAACGTAATCATTCCAGTAAATTACCCCATAACAGTTAGAAGATGTGTTCTACTTTCATAAGGATGGCAAGGCCATTCAACATCTAATGCCACTGGGGGAAAGGCCAAATTGTTGACAGTAGAATAGTGAAGTTACAGACCATTTGGTAGCCTCTAGTGCAAAAGTCAACTCAAAGCAACTATCCTGCAGGCTTCAGGTTCCACAATGTCAGCACTCAGCACCTCCTAAAGTGCAAAGCACACACTGAGAAAACATCAAATCCTGCCACTAGATCCAAGTTTTTGGGAAGGAGGTTTTCAGCAATTTCAAAACTCAAGACATTAAAAAAAATAAAGGTTAGCTGCATGCAAAAAGCGGTGGCTTTAACCATGAAAAGAAGATTGACCCTGACTTGTCCTTAAAAGTGTGGCAAGTCCAGTTGCCACAACTCACTTAGATAACAAAAACCTAAAGCTTATGCAAGCCTTTATCTACTCTTTGTTGCCAATTAAGGAAAATGTGCTAAAACAAATAAACAAACAAAAAAATCAGAGGCTCGGAGATGGATTCAACATATAGACCCAATAAATAATATGACCTTGATTGACTCCTCGCAGAGAATTTTCATGGTGAAAATTTGAGCTCCCTTTATGATCAGTGTTAGAATCAATAAAGAAATTTGCTGAAACCAAGGTGATTGACATATTACCTAATCTTCCGTGTTGGTCTAGCAGTACCAGTCACATTGACAAGTTCAGCTTCAAGCTCTTTTTTCTTTAAAAAAAATGTCAAAGTGTTAAGACAAGCATAGATTACATGGATACAACCATCAAAGATGCTAACTGATGAATATGATGCTTACCATTGTATCCCGCATCTTTTCAAATAAAATTGATTTTACTGGATCTTTTCCGATCCAACGACAAAGTTCAAGCGTCAGCCCTTTGGATGATGCTCTGACATTCTGGTCTTGATGATCAAAAAGTTCAGGAAGCATTCTGAGGATTCTTTTGGGTGTAACAACCTTTGCACCAAAATCACTTAATACAAGAAGTAACAACTATGTTCGTTAATATGCATTCATAAAAGAAAATACAGAGAAGAAAAATGTAACAAAAATGGCCTATAAGTAAATTTTAAAAAAAAAATGATATAGACCTGAGGGCTTGAAACATAACATCAATAGCTGGCACAACCGCTTTTGCAACTTTATTTTTTATCGCTTTCTCCATGGCTTCCTGGAACAGACACAGTAGAGTATTAGAAAACACTTTGCATATGATACATGCAAAAAATTTATTATAGCCTCATTTTAGCAGAATTCCTTACACAGACACAACAAGTAAAGCCTTTTTGACAACTCTACTTCTGAGGAAGACTTGCAATAAAAATAAACAATAGAAACTAATATAAGATAGTAACAGATGTTGGAAAAAAATCATCTTCACAAGCCAATTTTTCTATTGTCATCTCATAGGAAAAAAATGACCCTTGAAATCATGTGCAATAATTATCCAACTGAGAAGAAAATCCACTCTACTGCAACCAATTAAACTCTTTACTTTACCCACTTAACCAATTCACAAGCAATACAAAAAGGTACAAACAAGTCCTAAAAGGATCTCCGTATTGATTGAAGTCACTCTAAACTGATGTAAAGGCCTATCTGATAAGATGATAGTGTTACAGTAAACTTCGTAGTGTCAGAGAACATTGCAGACACACTAGACATGAAGGATTGGGGTTTGTTGTTAGATATCATTTTTTTTGGTAATTATGGTGACTAACAGGCAATGGACCTGTAGCTGTTTGGAAGTCACCTTTCAGAAGGCAATTGGGAAAGTGTGTGGATTGTGAGGATCTCACTTTTTTTTTCTGGTTATTTTGAGACCAAGAGAACACAGGCTTGTAAGATTTACCTTCCTGGCATCCCTTAAAGCTAGTTCGAGAAAGGTATTTTGTATTTATGCTTTCAACAGAGCGATAATGCTCTTACCTCTTTATTTTCAGTAACATTTTAACAGAATATAACCCATCATTAGTGCCAGAGAAAGCCAAATGCCAAAGGATCTGAGAATGCCTTTGCAAAGTCCATTTTTCTTTTATATAAAATACTTTAAATTTATCAAATTAATAGAAAAATGTTTCCTTTTTGCACAAGCACACAAAACTAAAGTGCCTAAAAGCATCCCACTAACAAAACCAAATGAACATTCAAATGCTATCAAATGTCACTGGGTAGATATCAAGATCAAAACTGGGGCCCAAGAAGCAAACAAATAACTAGGGACATGAGATATTCTCCAGCCATAATCTGCTCTAGATAAGTTTGTTTATCAATTAGTGCTAGCTCGACAGAGATTTCAAAAATGTCAAGAAAATTATGATCTCAATGAAACATGATGAGATCATACAATCTGGATTATAAGCCAACATGCCTGTTGCAATATGTGGGCACCTGCCAGTAGCTTTTTTCAGCCAAAATTTTGAAATAGCTCCCTTGCCATCCTCTGCAACACCAGTATCGGTGGAATCTTTCACTTGCTGATGAAAAATTAGTTTTTTCACTACTTCGACACAGCATGGAGCATGAACTCAAGCCAACCAGAGATGATATACACCCTATGAGGTCTTCATCGATGGGCAATAATTTTTCCCCTCTTTTGGTCAAGGGAACTTCGTAAAGATTGGCATATGCCCTTGAGACTTGACAAGAGATCTCTGTTTTTAGTAGCAAGCTTTCAGCCTCTTTTTACCACGTCCCTTAGTCAGGCAAAGGCTCAAAACTTTACAAGGAGTGTGTCTGCTAATAGTACCTTCACATAAAATCTATTCCTCTACGAATGCCATCTCCTACCAAACCTTGGATAGAAAAGCAATAACACTCTGGCCAATGGAATATGTGATAGTATTGCATTCACCATCCCAAATCTGGATGCAAGAATGTGAAAAATCCGATCCTACCAATGGAATAAGTCACAAACAAGATCGGTTCCTCA
>JAYJMB010008881.1:0-13425 GCA_036873735.1 Pouteria campechiana
TTTAAAATAAGAGATGTCAAAGTTTCAAAAAGAATCAAAATGCAAAAACACAAATTGAAGGATGCCAACCACTTGGAGCAACCACTTGGCATACCGCCTGGCAATAGACTATCAGAAAAATTAAGAAATGAAGCACCAGAAGATGAACCGCCTAGCAAAGTTCCCAACCATCTATACATACTGCTTGGGAGCACAACCAGTATGGCAGCCGCCCGCCATACTGCCTACTAGGAGGCAGCAGGAATTGCTTGGAAGAAAATCAAAGAAACTGGCCATAGTCGCTTTGCCAGTTGCCTAGCTCATAGCCGCTTCGACCAGGCGCCTGCGAAATTGCTTGATGATGCCCAACAGTCAAAATTTTGAATGTTTCAAGAAATGAAAAATTCAAGCTCCTCATCCAATGATCAAGTTTTCAAGATCTATTTAAGGTGCATTCAAGGGATGTTTGAATAAGAAGATAGAGAGCAGAAAATAGAATATACAAATAAGAAAAAGAGATAAATCATCTTGCAAATCCCAAAGGCCAAGATCTACCACTTTCACATTCCAAAACAGCTTTCATTCTTCATCTCCTTTAAGGCCAATCTCTCCACAATATAAAGGAAGAGCTTCTATGACAAGAAGAACTACATCTAAGATGTTTCTCAGCACTTAACAAGAAACACGTCAAAAAGTATAATTTCTTATTTTAGTTATTTCATTTGTAGAAGTTGTTGGTTAGCTTAAAAATCAGGGTTAAAGTTGTTGGTGAGCTTGTGAAAACCAACGTTGTTAGAGTTGTTAGTAAGCTTGTTAAAACCAACATAGTGAGCTTTTGGTGAGCTCTATAAAACCACTGTATGAGTTCTTGGGTAGCTCAGGAAAACCAAGTGTGTTTCCACAGAGTATTGGTTGAACCTGAGTGCAGCAAGTAAGGCTGACTCAGAGAGTGGAGTAGGTACCAAGAGAGGGCCCGAACCACTATAAGTTGTATGTGCTATCTGTGATTGATCTTTCCATTATACTCTTACTTGCTTTATCCATTGCTTCACTTTGATTAGCACACCAATATAAGAAAAAGCAAGGGATTTGATCAAATAGGGGTCAAAAGAAGTAAATTTTATAAAACCCAATTCACCCCTCTCTTGGGTTCTAGCCTATTCTACCAGGACCAACAGCTCTCGCTCCTGTATCCTTTCCAACACACTCCTAAGCAATAGTTAAGTTTTTGAAAATCTATTTAAGGAGATGAGTTGGACGATTCAAGTGGTGTAGGAAGACATTTCAAATGAGCATAATCTTATGCAAATCCTTTCACCCATGGCCAGGAACCTAAACCTTTAGTTATCTATCCTTGACCTTTAATCTGCAAATCTTTATGGCCATTGATTTTACATTTTGGGAAGATCTTTTTGTGTTGTAAGAGCTGTATAGGTTCTCATCTTCTCCTATGCTTAAATATGTATTAGTTTTCTAGTTAATTTGAAAACCAAAGAGTTAGTGGTGATCTCTAAAAAATCATATTGTATTGAGTTGTTGGTGAGCTCTGGAAAACCATCAAGTTTTCTAGTGATCTTTGAAACCCACAAGTTTCTTGGTGAGTCATGAAAGCTAGAACAGTGCTAAGATTACTATGTTTATGCCCCTGGAGTTAGAATCCAGAAGAGTGTTGAGAATACTATTTACGCACCCTAGAGTTAGAATCTAGAAGAGTGCTAGGAGCACTATTGTATTTTCATTATATGGAATATAATGGCACCCAAGGCATAATGATTGTGTGCTCTTGGAAGAGTGGATTTAGGATGGGGTTCCCAAACTACTATAACAATTGTGTTGTTTGTGTATGCTTGTTTATTTATTTTCTTATACTTTAATGTTCTATTACTTAGTTTACAGTGCACAACACACAAGCACAAAAAGAGGGAAAGTAATCTTGTAGGGGTTAAGCAATTAATTTTCATAAACCTAATTTACCCTTCCCTTCTTAGGTTAAGCCATCCTACAGGACCTAACATTCGTAAGCTGGTAGCATAGTCAGAAGAGTAGTATGTTCTTTGAAGATTGTCTTTACTCACGTGAGCGAACTACTCTTCCGTGAAATTGCCTTTAGTCAAGATTTGTTGCAATGTTAAAAGATCTTCTTCATTTCTTGTTGCCTAGGCTACCAGTTAGAGGAATCAGGTAGCATCATATTAATGATGTGCTTGCTAAGAGATGCAAAAACTCCACATTGCTAACCATTTTCCAAGATCATGTTATGAAGGATGCTATCCAATGTTTCTAAGCCAACTAGTTTTCTATTTAATTAAGTATCTTCTGATTCAAAGCTTCATCGCCTAGTAGACACATTCTCAATGATGGTTTGCAATCTCATGTTAAATGAAGAAAAATCCAACTGAGATGTGTAGATTTAACTTTTTGAAAATATTGTCAGCATTGAGCATGTAGCATCTGTCTGATTTCCCATTGTTCTAACATAAGCCTAAAGCATTACAACATGTTACTCAATCCAAGCAACACATAACACATCAAGCTACTAGATTTTCATGCTAGAGTTGTGTTCAGCAACCCAAACGCCCATGGCATTGTCTTGTCTAATTTTCACAACCTCAACAATACATTGTAAGATTTTTTTTCAAAACGTAAAAGATATGAGAACGAAAAACTTAATTTAAAGTTCCTTGCATTGAATAATAAATACAACATTTTAGGATCCTCTAAACAAATAATAGAAGAAATAAGAATAAAAATTAATTTAAGGATTCACTAAATTGAATAATAGAAAATTGAGAAAATATAATATGAAAGAAAAGGATCACACCTTCCTTGGTTTTTAGAGATCACTAAGAACTCAGACACCAATTGGTTTCTCCAAGCTTATTAGGAATTCTACAATATTAGTTTCTTCGAGCTTACCAACAAACTCTTTTACACCACTCTTCTGCTGTAAGGACTCCCTTCCTTGTAATAGAAGACCCAAAAACCTAAAACAAGATTGTACAATATAATGTCTCTTAATAGGCCTACTCGTACATAATATAAGCTCAAAGGTAAATAATAAATAATGACTTTATAGTGCTTCATACTTATTTTTTGATGGATTCGATGTAGCTTTGGACTTGTTGGTCATTGGAAAGCCTTGGAGTGAATGCACTTGGAGACTTAATTTGAATTTTATAATTGATTCATGCTTAGCTCTTAGAAGCTTCAAGAATCTATTTATTCTTTAATGGAACTTATATTTAAGTTTTGTCGCTTTTGAGCTTTTAGAGTAAGATTATTTGTGTTGAATCAAACTTATTTTACTTGGATTGATTTTGATGATAAATAAGCATAGACAACCAAGTTTTGATGATGAATAAGAATAGACAACCAAGTTTTGATGATGAAAAAAATGCATATGAATGAAGTTTTTAAGCTATTAATCAATATTTCCCGAGTGTGTAGTAACGAATAATATGTTAAGGAAAGTGGACAACACATACAAGACCATATGAGAGATAAGATCTACAAATTTATAAGGAAGAAAACTTAAATGCTTAGAGAACATGGCAGAGATTGTAGACAAGCTTCAAAGTCACTTCGAACGTAACATCAAATCACTGCCAAAGTAAATCAGACAGATGCCCAAGTTCAGATAGAAATAAGGCTTTAAAAGAAGAAAAGGAACTAAGTTCTAGACTCAAGCAAGTTTGGATACTATGTAACCAAGTTCGGACATAGCAGAGCCAAGTTTAGACACTGTGTAACCAAGTTTGGACATAGTAGAACCAAGTTCAGACATTGTTGAAGAGAGAAGTCAAGATGCCAGAAGTCCAAGTTCAAAAATTCCAAATGATAAGCTTCGAATATTATCATTGCTGAAGTTGGTCAGTCTGAAATTTAACTCTAGACATTACAAGCTCACTCTCAGATAAAACTAGAATTTGGTCGAGTAGCCAAGACAATTCACATCTCTCCTAAGTCCAAAATTTAACTTCGTATATAGTGATTCACTTTCAGACATAGCCATAAGAAGTCTATTGTAAGCTAAATGATTCAAGTCAGTTTGAAATCTTAACTTCAGACATAACTATTTATTTCAAACATTGTCGAGAGCCTTTAGACATAATGACCCTATGAGAACACTTCAACAATTAGAAAATCTTCATGATTTACAAGGAGTAAAGAGAGATCATTCTATTGCAAAAAGGGTTACATATGCATGTTTAGCACACACCACCAGAGCATCGAAGGAGGAGCAAGCTTAATGCTCCACCAGCCCCAAATCCAATCCAAATTCTTTGATCCCTTCTCCCTCTCCCCATGCCCATCTCTCTAGCTCCCATCTTACACCCTTGTGATAAAATTTTGTTGGAAAAATTGTTATTTAAGTGTGTACTGCCAACGCTAAGTAAAATTTTGTCCCTCTAAGTGCTAGATGAAGAAGAGAAAGTTTGCAAATTTCACTAAAGAGGCCCCTTGTTGCAATTGGTGAAACAAATTGAAGATCTGAAAGTGGAATCAATAAAGAATCATAATGGTAAGTGCTTTTCCTAGGTTAATTTGTAATTTTTGTTATAAAGGGGGTGTTATTTTGTAAATCCATGGGGTTAGGGTTTGAATTTGGATAAGATATCCTTGTATTTTTATGGGAAATTGACTAGGAAGTTTAATCATGATGTTAGTGGTGGAGTTTAGCCATGAGAAATTCATGGTAGATGGTTGTCCATGAGTTGGACTGCCACTTCCTAACCCTTGCATAGTGTGTTTTGGGGATAAATGGGTTAGGAAGAGAATTCATGAGTTTTAGGATAAGATAGATTAGTTAGCAAGGCTAATTATGAAGTTAATCATGTGAAACTATGATTTTGTAATGTTGGAAATGAATTCCAATTACTGTACTTTGCTAGAATTGAGAATTTGAAATGATACATGTTATGTGTTTGATAAAACAACACTATAGAGAGCAGCTTAAGTGTTTGATAAAATGACACTATGAAAAGTAAAGTGTAATTAAATGGTTTTAACATAGCCCTAAGTGTCCATTAATCAGGCATTGATCAAGGCATTACAAATGTGTAATGAGATAAGACATTATAGCATTAATTGGATGAATTAGTATGAAAATAAGTTAGGTCTCTTGTTTAAACTTGAGTGGATTTCATTTGGGGCACATGTGATGTGTGCAGGATCCATTGGACCTTAAATTAGAATCTAGCTATGGAATTAGAATGTAAGGAATGTAAAATGTTACCATAGAGGTAAGTAGGTTCCTTTCTATTATACACATGAATGTGGAATTTGATGAGGATAGTGAATACCCCATGACTTTGTATCTGGGCACCGCATTTTATACAATGTTTGATAATTAAGTTTTGATTTGGAATGATGAACTCACATGTTTCTATGTATTTGGTTTTGAAATTAAATTCAATTTATGTGATCAATTGGTTTGCTTTGACATGTACTACAAATTGATAAGGGATAGAGCGTATCCCATGATTTTGCAAGGGATAGAATATGTCCCATGATTTTGAAGGATGTTTATGACATTATAACATGATTTGAAATGATGACATTATGCATTTTTATGTAGTTAAATTAGAAACTAGAACTAGTCACATGTGTTCTAGTGGTTGACTTTAACATTGAATTCTATTTAAGAATACACTCTTTACATCCATCTGATATAACTTGAAGTTCATATAAGATGCAAATGCAAGAAGCATTCTAATGGCTTTAATCCTTGCAATAGGGGCATATGACTCTTCAAAATCAATACCTTTCTCCTAACAGTACCCTTTTGTTACTAATCTTGCTTTATTTCTTACTATAATTCCAGATTCATCTAATTTGTTCCTAAGGACCCATTTAGTTCCTATGATAGATTGATGATTTGGTCTTGGAATAATAGTCAATACATTATTTCTTTTGAATTAGTCTAATTCTTCTTGCATGGGAAAAATCTAGTTTTCATCTTCTAAAGCATGTTCTAATTGAGAAATAAAAGCAAAATTGCCACATATTTGGTGATAAAAAGATCAAGTTCTTACTTTATAATATAAATCACCAATTATCTAACTTTCAGGGTGATCATGCATGAACCTCCAATCTTTAGGAAAAGTATTGTTACCTTCGTTGTTTACCTCACTGATGGATTGTCTATCATTTGTTTCTTTTTCATCTATCTATATTTCTAATTGGAGATGTTCTCTTTCTTAATTTTTATTTTCATTTTCTCCATTGATGTTTTTAGTTCTCCTATCTCATCATCGAAATCACTTAATTTCCCAGAGAAATTAGTACTTTCTTCAAATTTTACATGAATGGACTCCTCTATAGTCTTATTTTTTAGGTTGTAGACTCTAATTGCCTTGCTAGCAATGGAACAACCAAGGAAAATACCTCCATTGGATTTTCTTTCAAATTTACCATGGTTTTCTTTACCATTGTTAAGAATAAAATACTTATAACTAAAAGTATGAAATTATAAAATATTTAGTTTCTTGCCATAGTATAATTCAAATGGAGTTTTGTTGATTATGGATCTAGCAAAAATTTTATTAATAATATAACATGCCATGTTCATTACTTCAATCCAAAAATATTATGGGCAACTGTATTCACTCAACATTGTCCTTGCCATTTCTTCTAAAGATCTGTTTTTCCTTTCAACTACTCCATTTTGTTAAGGTGTTCTTATTACAGAGAAAGTTTGAAAAATTCTATTATTTTCACAAAAATCAGTGAATCTATGATTTTCAAACTCTCAACCATGATCATTCCTTATGGAAACTATATGAGAGCTTCGTTCATCCTATACATGTTTGAAAAATATATCAAAAAATAAAAAAGCTTCATCTTTGGATGTTAGAAACATTACCCAGGTAAAGCTACTAAAGTCATCTACAATGACATATGTGTAATGTTTCCCTCCAAGGCTTCTTGTTCTTGTTGGTCCAACTAAATTCATATGTAGCAACTAAAGGGGTTTGGTGGTATATACTTCATTGTTTGACTTGAATGATTTTTTTAATGTAAGCATCACACAACTTATTATCAAATTTGAGTTTTGGTAAGCCAGTAATTATATCTTTATTATATAATCTTTCAATCAGATTTTTGTTGGCATGTCCTAGGCTTCTATGCCACAACATGAGTTCATTATCATTTACAACGAGACGTTTGACTTGGATATCATTTAAATCTACCAAATATATATTTTCATGTTTTTTCTAAGTACTACAACTAAATTTGATCTATCTAATATTGAACAGGTATGAGATTCAAATAGAACTTTGTAACCATTATCATAAAATTGACTTACACTTAAAAGATTGTGTTTTAATCCTTCTCCAAGTAAAGAATTTGAAATTCTAATAGAGGGAGGTTGGCCAATTTTGCCAATTCCAACTACTCTACCTTTTCCATTATCCCCAAAGGTGACTGTTCCTCCATTTTTAGCTTTTAGTTCTATGAACAGCTCCCTTTCTCCTGTCATGTGTCTTGAGCAACCACTATCAATGTACCACTTACTATTCTCTGTGGCTCTTAAACGCACATAGAGTAATAAAATTAAGCTATAAATTTTGGTACTTATTTAGGAATGAGTCCAGTTGTGTTAGTAGTAGAATATTTTGGCACCTATTATTTTTTGGATGCTACTAATCTATTTTCTAGATATATAGTTGCATTTATAACTTTAGCAACTATTCTAGGAATCCAATTCATATTCTATTTGGGTTCTTATTTTATTTTGTGATTTTTCTCTAAATATTTCTTTTTTTTTAAGTTTAAATAAAGTAGTAGTTAAGGTTCTTCAAAGAGCATGATTTTCTGCTTTAATTTGCTCAAGTTTTATATTTATATTTTGACCAGTTTTGAGCAATGTATTCTTTTATCTTAATTTGGAACATTCATTAATTATTCTTTCAAGTTCTCTTCTAGTTCCCTTATGTTTAGCTTTTAATGTTTTGAAATCTGAATATAGTTCATCGAGTAATTCTTCAAGATCATAAATTTTAGGTTTTGAATGTACCTCATCCTTAAGGATGGCCATAAAGCTTATTCCTGTATGATACCCTTCCTGATCTTTTTCTTTGGAGCCGAGTGAGTTGAATTGAGCTTCATTTTCTTCTTCTTCTTCACTCGAGCTTTCTTGCATTATGTTTTCTAGCATTTCCCATGCAGCCATAGCTTTCTTCTTCTTTCCAAATTTCCTGCTATTAGAAATATTCTTTTTGTCAAAGTAAGAGTTATACCTTTTCTTCTTATCTCCTTGCTTTTTATTTGGTTCTAGGCAGTCAAATTCCATATGCCCAGGCTTGCTATAATTTTAATAGATTGGAATTTCCTTTTTCTTATCTTTACTTTTGAAGTTCTTGGAATTGTTTTCAAATCTTTTCTTCTTAAGCATGTTTCTGAATCTTCTAGTTATTATTGTCATATCCTCATCATCTTTACTGGTTGAGGCTTCATTTCAAGATGCTTTAGTCTTTGATTTTGCTTGTAAAGCTATTGTTTTCTTGCCTTTACTTCATCTAGTGCTTTTTGTTTCATTAGGACTTCATGACTGTTAATTAGATCTTTTGCTTCCTGTATAACAGTAACTTTAGGCCTCCAGTGTCTAGGTAGAGACCTCAAGATTTTCTTTACTAGTTTAGATTCTTCATATTTTTCTCCTAAGTTCTTTAAGCTATTAGTGAGTTTTTGAAATCTTCCAAACATTTTAGAAATGTTTTTTGATTCCTTCATAAAGA
This sequence comes from Pouteria campechiana, assembly GCA_036873735.1. Taxonomy (NCBI): domain Eukaryota; kingdom Viridiplantae; phylum Streptophyta; class Magnoliopsida; order Ericales; family Sapotaceae; genus Pouteria; species Pouteria campechiana. The sequence goes on from JAYJMB010008881.1 coordinate 8,721, forward strand.
AAGCTTCATATTCCTGCACTAGGAGATTTATTTGAGTTTCTTTTACTTGATTTGTACCTTCATGCCTTAAGTTTATCCTAGATTTCCTTAGCTGAATCACAGTCAAAAATCTTTTCAAATTTAGAAAAGGTTGATGCACAATAGAGGTAGTTATTTACCTTAACATCATGTTTTATTGCTTAAATATCTTCAGGATTGTATTTGTCATTAATGTTAGTGACATTCTTTCCATTTTTTACTACAAGCCACAATTGGTAATTTGTGGCAGTCAAGAAATTTTGCATTCTCATTTTCCAATACACATAATTAGTTTCATTAAATAAAGGGGGTCTGGAAGTGGATTATCCTTCAGCAGATGTATTGTGGAATATATTGGTAATTAAAATTTAACTAGTGAAGCCTGCTCTGATACTACTGTTGGTCTCTTACACAATGGTAGCTCAAGAGGGGGGGGGGGGGGAATTGAGCTTTTAAAATTTTTGGCCAAAACAAAAGATTGAAGTACTGAATAAATAAATAGAACAGATTGCACAATACAAAGCACAAGATTTTTGTAGTGGTTTAGCCCTTCCTAGGTTCCTACTCCACTTCTCTAAGTCAGTTTTCTCTACTGATCTTAGGTTCCACTAACACCTTGATCAACCTAATTAAATACAAGTTGGTTTTCCTACAATTTCACTAACCAACTTACTAGTTTTTCAAGCTAATAATTGTTGGTTTTCAAAGCTCACCAACAAACTTGCTTATCTCAAAACATAAACACCAAGAACTTTGCTTATATTATCAAATACTAAAAAGAAGTATATAGATTAATGCCTCTTACTTGGCAAACTTTTACATAAATTCAAAGACTTAAAGTGAGTAAGTAAATAATGAGAATAAAAGATTCAAACTCTTTGATTGAGAAGCGGTTTAGACTTTGAAATCGCTGACAGAGTTGTTACTGTTGGAGTTGAACTTGGAAGGAAGATTTTGAATGCTCAAAACTTTTATATTTTTTCTTATTTTAGTAATGCATCTAAATGCATATTTTATAGGCTAAGAGAATTTTTCTGTTGTTGAATGTTACGGAGTTTCAAACGTTCAAAAATGTTTTTCTTCACCTTAAATTTTGTCTGATGTTTGATTTTGCAATAATATGGTATTGGTCTAGTACTTTATTGCTAACTTTTCTTCTCTTAACATTCACATGAGTATTGAATGCTCTGAAGCAGCTTCTTCGGTTCCTACGAAGTGGCGAGTGAATAGTCAATGCATTAGAGAAATGATTTCGAATGTGCCAAAGAACTAACTTTAGTTTCTCCACAGTGGCGGGAAGTTCTTTTTACTTGTGGCAATTCTTCAAAGAGAGGAGTTTCGATTCTCCAAACCTTTGATGCTTTAGAAATAATGACTCTGAAGTAAGGTTTGACAACTCTAAAATTTGCTTGCTAAATCTGAAGTATGTTCATTAACTCCGAAGTGTATCTCGATGATTTCGAAGCATGTTTGGTTAACTCTAAAGTGTATCTTCATGACTCCAAAACATATCTTCATGATCCAAAGTTTGTCTAATTAACTCCAAAGTGTGTTTGATTAACTCTAAAGTATGTCTGATTAACTCCAAAGTGTGTCTAATGAACTCCGAAGTATGTCTGATTAACTCCAAAGTATGCTTGAAGACTCTAAAGCATGTCTTGTTGACTTTAAAAGTGTTTTAAAGACTCTGAAGTATAATTGATGATTCTTAAGTATATCATGATGACTTTGAAGGCTTTCCTATTAATTCTGAAGCATACCATGATGACTCCAAAGGCTTTTCTGTTGACTCCAAAGCATACCATGATGACTATGAAGGCTTTTCTGTTGACTCTGAAGCATATCATGATGAGTCCAAAGGCTTTTCTGTTAACTCTGAAGTGTGAATTCATGCTCCAAAGGGATGAACTTTGACTTTGAAGTGTCCTTGAAGACTTTAAGATGTCTATTTTCTTATTTTAAGTATATATGTAATTTAAATACTTATGAGAATTTACTTGGTTTCTTCCTTTGATCATCATGAAGATTATTCTCAAGTTAAGTATGGGATAATATTTCCGCAATATGCTTGAGAATAATTGTTAGTACCTTAATGTTTCACTCAAGTCTTTGCTCATCATCAAAACATACTTGGTTAAAAATGTTCATTATCAAAATCAAGCTATTTAAAATAGTGTGTTCAACATGAAGTACTTATTCTGTGACTCTGAACTCCGAAGGACTTCTCTGTCTCTAAAATGCTTTATTTGGCTTTGAAGTTCTTCTTCTTTGACTCTAATGAGTTGTATTCATTGCATAGTGTACTATTAACTCTAAAGGCTCTTGATGTTGTCTCTAAAGCCCCTTGGCTTGACTCTGAAGCATCATTGCTGACTCTGAGGTTTTTACATTTGTACTTTAGAGGGGCTTTACCAACTCTGAAGGTTATTAACTCGTGACTTCGGAAGTACTTAAACTAACTCCAAAGGTTATGAGCTTGTAACTCCAAAGTAATTTAATCACTCTGAAATTATTTTCTTCTGTCTCCGGAGTGCTCTAGTGGCTCCGAAAAGCTTGTCTTGGCTTTGCTGATTCTAAAGCTTGTGACTTCATGACTCCGAACAAATTAGATTGTAACTCCAAAGTTGACTCTAAAGTTTCCATAACAACTCTGAACTTTTGTTTTCTTCTTTTAAGTGTATTTATGAATTATATACTTCATTTTCTTAAGCATTTACTTGGTTTCTTCCTTTAAGCATCATGAAGATTATTCTCAAGATTAGTTTTGAAAAATGTTTCTACAAATTACTTGAGAGTAAATTGTTATTACCTTAATGTTTCACTCATGTCTTTGCTCATCATCAAAACATGGTTAGTTAAGAATGTTCATCATCAAACTCATGCTAAATAGGAGTGTGTGTTCAACATTCTCTCCATTTTTTATGATGACAAAACATTAAGTGATATAACTTTCAAGACTATGCAAATAAAGAAAATTTAAAGCAGTTAATTCATGTTTAATATTCAATGAAATTCTATTAACTCAGTGCAATTCTCCCTGAATGGGTGCACTATATTTCATACATTTCACTACATTTTCTCCCACTTTTTGTCATAATAAAAAGGTGAAAAGAAACAAAATGAATTTACATAACCTATCATGGAATAGTATAAAAGGTGACCAAAAGTACATAAACAATGGATTGTTGTCAAAAAATACAGAGTGCAAGAGAAAAAAAATCACGCATCAGAGAGATGGCAATTAGAGATATTTGAAGAGAGAAATAGAAGTGCAACTGTAGCAAAATTAGCAAAATGATCTGGATTTTCTCTAATAGGTTTTAAAGAAGAAATCTTTTTGAGGGGGAAGAGGAGGTTCGGGTTGAGAGGGTGATGATGTAGGAGAGGACTTGGATGGTTTTGGAGTGGTTTCTTGATCCTTTTTGGTGGAGGTGGTGGAATGAAAAATAGATCTTTTGGAATTGTAGTTGGGGGTTCAAGAGTGTAGGCAATGGGTCCATAGTTGATTACATAGATAAAATCAATACGTTCTCAAAATGTTGGATCTAGAAACTTAGGGAAGCAGACAGGAGTGCCGTTTAAGAGGGCTTCTGTATTGGCATTCATCCTTGCTTATATTCTTGATGGCACATGGTAATGTAAGAAAGAGGAGCCTCTTTGTATTTTTTTGGAGGTGAAATTCTTAGCTTTCTCTTGGGTTTAGAGGAGGATGGTTGAGATGAAGGTTTAGAAGATGATGTTTAGGGTAGTGGTTTTAGTTTTGGATTAGTAAGTGGTTTTGGAGTGGGAGAACTTTTGGGTTTTCTAGTGGGCTTTGGAAGAGGTGATGTTTTTGATTTTGGTAAGGGGGCTGGTTTGGGATAATTCAGTCAAATTTTGTGAAGAAGTGATGGATCAGCAAGCTGTGGATAAGGAAGTGGAAGATTGTTAGCAATAGCTTGCAAATTAGCTTTAGAATAGAACAGAGATTCTTCTTCAGTTATGAAAATGTTTTTAAATTGTCCTAAGGGAGATGCAAGAACTATTCTAGGGGGCCTTGATGCGCAATATATGCATCTTGAAAAGATGCTAATTGAGGAATTTAAATTTCATGACCCATGGGTGTAAGAGGAGGATCAAAGATTAGGATAATTCTAGAAAGAGTATTATGATCCATTATTTGTGTAAATGGAAGTGTAGAAGGATGGATAGCTAGATTATGAGATAGAAACATTCTGGTAATGGCAGAATTGATTTCTGATTGAGTAGTGAATTCAGAGTATGTGAATTTGATTAGATGATAGATACGAAGAAGAATATCATAGTTTTCATCTTTTGGTTTTGGAGGAGTTTTTGGAGGAGGTGGTTGACGAATTGAAGGTGTGTTCCATTCTAGAGGAATTTTATCAATTTGCATGGGGATTATTTATCCTGATCAAACAAGATTAATCAAAGTCCATTTAGTATATTGTGGAAGGAAATGAAAGATAGGGAGTGGTACTTGAGTAGGATACTTCTCATATTTAACAATAGCTCCTTGGGGATTTGAAAGGTAATCTTTTGGCAGGTTTGGAGAGGTGGAGGCAATTTCAATGGGTTCACTCTCAGGTTGAGTAACTTCTATAATTGTAGGTGATGGATGTGGAGAGTGTGTGTGTGTGTGTGTGCGGGGGGGGGGGGGGGGGGGGTGCCAAGATCCCAAAAAAAT
>JAYJMB010008881.1:13435-51068 GCA_036873735.1 Pouteria campechiana
TAGAGAGAAATGAGTTGCAGGTGGAGAGTGTGGAGGATAAGTTTGATCTCTAAATGACTCTACTAGTAATGCTAGAGAGTCAAGTTTTTTATCAATCTTATCAGCTCTTAAGATGAGAGATGACATGGAGGAGTTAAGTTTTTGATCAATTCTGTTCATTTGAAGAGCTAGAGTTGACAAAAGATTTTCAATATTCTCAAATTTGTTTTCTAGATGTTGTGGAGTGGGTTGAGTAGTGGGGATTGATGAAGTGGTTGGTGTGGATGGTTGATGAGTTGATCTTATGAGAGAGGGAGATCTATTGGGTGTAAAGGATGTAGTGGCTATTGCTGCTGTTACTTCATGCTCCTCTCAAAATTTCTTTTCACTCCTCTCTTCTGATAAATCTTTCTGCTTCTCTTGGAGTCTCTCTTGTTTCTTGTTCCAATGTTTTTTGTCTTTCTATTCTTTCTTCTTCTTCTTCTACTTCTGGTCTAGATCTTTTCAATTGACCTGCTTTTCTTGGTTTTTCATTGATCCAGCCTTGTTGGGTTTGCTTTAAACCCATTCTCTTCAATGTCTTATCATCAATCGTGTCTAAGTCTCTTGAACTTTCTCTATGTTCCTCAAATAGATTGACTCTTGCTTCCCTTATTAGCTTGGTCAGAGTCATTCCATAAGGAAGAGGGAATCTAGAGTTGCTCTTAACTAAATAGACCTGATCTGACATTATTTTTGTCAAGTCCACTTTCTTTCTGTTCTTAAGAGCCCATATTATTCTTCCATCCTTTTTTGATACTTCTCCTATTGCTCTTTTTCTTGGATACACATTATTTATCACAATCATGTAAGCTAATTTAAGACTTAAGCTTAGATGGTTGGAGTGAAGATAATTTTCTCTCTCATCTATTTCTGCTCCTGCCAAATCTGAAAGTAATTTTTGTCTGGTAGGCCACTCTGGTTCAGCTTCTATCAAGTGAAGATTAAAACATCTTCTCAAATTTTTTGTGGACATATCAATTTCCACTTCTTCTATCTATGACCTTTCTATTCTAAGGTTAAGGTTGCACATTAGGGTTCTCACGAGTCTTGGATAGAAGTTATCTCTGTTACTTACATACTCCATCCATCCTTGGTGTCTTAACCATTCACATACTTCTAATTTAATACCATTGTCTCTGAAAGCATCAACACTGAAAACCCTTCCTTTTATAATCTTTTTATCATGATATCTTTCTAAGTACCTAGAGTAGTCAAACTCACTATTTAAAAATGTTACCTCAAGTGTATTAGTTTCTTGTCTAACTCTTTTGGTTGTTCTCTGTTCTGGATACTCTTTTCTCTCCTTCATTTTTCCATCTACAAATTTGGTGGTTCCCTTTGTTCTCGCCATTACAGAAGGTTAGAAGATAAGAAGAGTTTCTTACTAGGGTGGAACAAATTGGTTGAAGATCATGAAAAGATCGTTTGTTCTTGAAAGTTTGAATCAAGCGGGAAGCAAAATGGTTTTCTCTAAAGAGGGGTTTTTGGATGCTCATAGAAAAAGAGTTCTAGGTTTTTAGAGGTCTTTAAATATTTAAATAGGCTTTAGGGTTTCAGTTTCTCTAAAACATTAAGGAATTCAATTTTTGGAGGATCCAAAATAAGTATGTATGATCTTTGAAGGCAACAGATTAGTTAGTATTTTGCTTTGGTAACTTCAAAGCTTTACTTCGGAGGTAACGGAGCCCATCGAAGGCTACAAAATGGTATTTATGGTTTTGGAAGGTACCGAAACAATAAAAAACATTATCTTCAGAGGTTTCGGGATTTTATTTCGAAGGCATGGTTGATCTTCGGAGGTGTCTTAGTCGATCATTAGAGGGTCCAAAGGATGTTTTGGAGGCTCTGAAAGGTTGTAAATTTTCAATTTGTTCTTTTGAGTATTTTTCAATGGAGTAATTAGTAGTAAACATATATTTCATCATATAGATGTTTATAGATTTTCTATTAATTTCAAGTTAACCATTTGGATCTAAAACACCTTGTTCTCTTCTTAACTTACTAAATCTAGCTTCTAGAAGATGTTTAGTAAAGAGTTTGCTAATTGATTTTTAGTTAGCATAAATTCTAGACAGATGTTATTATTTTGAACATGATCTCTAATAAAGTGGTGCCTAATTTCTATATATTTTGTTCTAGACATAAAACTGGATTTTTAGTCAGATTTATGGCACTTGTGTTGTCACATCTTATAGGTATATCAATAAAGCTAAGGCCAAAATTAATTAATTATTGTTTCATCCAAAGGATTTGAGTACAGAAATGTCAGCTACTACATATTCTGCTTCAGCAGTGGATAATGCAACAGAATGTCTGTTTCTTGAAAAAGCATGAAATAATCATACTTTATAGAAACTAATAAGATCCTACGGTACTTTTTCTGTCTACTTTTATATCTAGGAAAGTCTACATCTGAGTACCTCATCAAATTAAAATCAAAACCTTTAAGATACCACAAACTGAGGCTTGGAGTATCTAACAGGTATTTAAAGATTTTATTTACAGCAATTAGATGTGACTCTTTGGGATCTGATTGAAATCTAGCACACATGCAAATGCTCAAAATTATATGGTCTACTTGAAATCAAATATAATAATGATACTATTATACTTCTATAAAGTTTGTGATACATAGATTTACCTATTTCATCTTTGTCCATCTTTATTGAAATGCTCATTAGTGTTCCATATTTTTTACCGTCTTCAATGTTGAATTTCTTTAGAACTTCTTTTGTATGCTTGACTTGGTGGATGAAAATTCCTTCTCTCTCTTGTTTGATTTGTAATCCCAACTAGAAGTTGAGTTAACTTTGCAGTGTCTTGGAAAACTCTTGGTGAAGGTTTTCATTAGTTGCACTAAATACTATATCATCAACATAAATTTGAATTATGAGTATATTTTTCTTTGCATGCTTAATGAAGAGAGTAATATCTACTTTATCCCTTAAAAAAACTTTTTTCAATTAGAAATTTGCTTAGCCTTTAATACCAACCTCTAGGAGCCTGTTTTAGACATGATTTATACAATGAGGATCTTCAAACCTAGGAAATTTTCCACATACACCTCTTCATTAATGAAACCATACAAGAATGCACTTTTTACATCCATTTGATATAGCTTGCAATCCATATATGATGCAAATGCAAGAAGCATTATAATGGCTTCAATCCTTACAATAGGGGAGTTTGACTCTTCAAGGTCAATACCTTCTTTTTGAAAATACCCCTTTATAACTAATCTTGCCTTATTTCTCACCATAATTCCTAATTCATCTAGTTTATTCCTAAAGACCCATTTTGTTCCTATAAAAAAATAATGATTTGGTACTGGAACAATAGTCCAAACATCGTTTCTTTTAAATTAATCCAATTCTTCTTGTATAGATAAAATCTAGTTCTCATCTTCTAATGCTTGGTCTATGCAAGTTGGTTCTAATTGAGAAATGAAAGAAAAATTGTCACATATTTGGTGATAGGATGATCTAGTTTTAACTTTATCAAACAATCACCAATTATCTAGTTTTCAGGATAAGCATGATAAACCTCCAATATTCGGGAAGAGATGAGTTACCTTCCTCATTTACCTTTGTTATGGATAGTTCAGCTTCATCCATTCTTGTCTCTAATAGTGGAACTTCTATTTATTTATCTTGTAATATCAGTTTCTCCATATTTGTTGGAAGATTATTTGTCTCATCATTAAAATCACTATTTCTTTTCATGAAATTAGTATGTTCATCAAATTTGAAATGGATGGATTCCTCTACAACTTTAAGTCTCAGGTTGTACACTCTAAATGTCTTGCTAACAATGGAATAACCTAAAAATATTCCTTAATCAGATTTGCTATCAAATTTTCTAAGGTTTTCTTTACTATTGTTAAGAATAAAGTATTTACAACCAGAAGTATGGAAATAAGAGATATTTGATTTCTTGCCGTAGTATAATTCAAATATATTTTTGTTGAGAATGGATCTAGCAAAGATTCTATTAATAATATAACATGCAGTGTTCATTGCTTCAGCCCAAAAATACTATAGCAGATTGTATTTACTAAACATTGTTCTTGTCATTTCTTCTAAGGATCTATTCTTCCTTTCTGCTACTCTATTTTTTTGGAGTGTTCTTGGTGTAGAGAAAGTTTGAAGAATGCTATTTTTTTCATAGAAATTAGTGAATCTATGGTTTTCAAATTCTCCACCATGATCACTCCTTATTGTTGAGTCTAATCCTCCTACTCAACTTAATTTCGATGATGAATGTAATTAAGAATTTAAGTTTTGATGATGAACAAATACATGAGTAAAGAGTTAAGCTACTAACTAATTATTTTCTAAGTGTTGCAGCGTTTATTTGCTAAGGAGAGTAACATAGTATGTCTTCACAAAGATTTAAGTTAAAGGAATGCTCAAAAAGGATACAGCTCAAATTTCAGAAATATTTTAGAAGAGATTTCACATTTCAAAAGTATTCAAAAATGTGTCAGAAACATTTTAGAAAACAAATGTGAGCATCAGAACCATCTTCGAAGCATTAGAAGTATCTCAGTGGTTACTCAAAACTTCATTAGAAGCTAAGGAGCAACTATGAGCACCATCAGAAATGACTTTAGGATTAATTCCAATCCTCATAAGTAACTCGAGAATACTCAGAAGTATTTCAGAAGTCAAGTAAGTGAAGATAAGAAATATTTCAAAAACAATGCATAATGCTAAGAAGCATTCCAGAAATAAGTCAGAAGTTAAACACTCTACTTCAGAGAAAACTTCTATAATCAGAAGTTCATCAAAATATGAACTTCAGAAATGCTTCCAAATTTCAGAGAAGTATCAAAATATCAACAATAGTAAAGCTCACAAGCTCAGAAGAAGCTTCTGAACTGAGAAGTCCTTTAGATGTTCCTCAGAACTTCATCAAAATCTCAGAAGCAACTAAGGACATCATCAGAAGCAACATCATTACTTGTCATGATCTTCAAAAGTAGTTCAGAAGTGCTTAGAAGCATTTAGAAGACTTATCAAAAGCACTTCAGAAGATAAACATAAAAATTACTTACTTCAGAAGCATATCAAAAGCACATAAGTAAGAAACTCAGAAAATAGGGCATGAAGGTCTTGACCTTCAGAAGCACCTCAGAAGACCTCTAGAAGCAATCAAAAGTGAATAACAAAATATGCAAAAGATGTTTCTGAACTCAAAAACTCAAACATTAAGAACTTCTAAGCACCCTCAGAAGCTATCAGAAGTATCTCAAAAGTTCTCAAAGCAATGCAGAATAAGTCTCTCCAGCCTAGAAGCTTATTATAAACTCTTCAGAATCAAAATGAAGCAATATCAAACATTAGAAGAACATTAGAAGAAGCACAAAAAAAAGTCAAAAATCAAACAGAAATAATATATGTATTTAAAAGATCCTCAGAAAACAATAGAAGCTACTTGGGTTACACAAAACTAAGCCAAAAGAAACTATGGCCACACCGAAGTAACCAAAAATATAAATACATTGTATAGAAGCAACACAGAACATTGTCAGACTACTTGAAAGCAAAACACAAGTATCGTCATGGTGCACTGAAGTAGTGCAGAAATTGTTACACACCACGCAGAATCAAGTCAGAAGTATTATCAGAGGCATGGTCAAGAAAGCATGAATCAATCAAGAAGCCAAGGTTAATCAAAAGAAAAACACAAGTATCAGAAGTCTTTCAGAAGCAGAAATATGACTGTTGAACTTGTCATAAAACAAAATAGACCTTCAAAAGTTCTACCATTAATACACAATGGTAACTAATAGGAAATGAGTTCCAGAAGTTCTGAGGATGAACATGATGATTCAAAACTCAACAAAAACTGAGTAGAAGAAGGAGAAAATGATAATGGTTTGAGTTCTCTTTTTCAAATGATCAAAAAGTTGCTTAAAATAATCATAATCAGTAAAGGCATCTTCCTCAGCTTATAAAAGGAAGATTCAAACGTTTGAGAAGTAAGTTTTTGAGAAATCAAAAATATTTACTCAAGCATTTCAAAAGGCTTCCCACTTTTCTTCTATGAGATAAACTTCTTTGAGCGACACTCAGACAAGCATTCAAAGCCATCATTTTAACAAAAATCAGAGTCTAACATCTCTTATTTTTATTGATATATTCATTATGTTTCAATTACTTAACTTAGTACACTCTACCTATTAAGAGGCATTCAATCTATACACTTTTGTTTAATGCTTTTTTTCATGAAAGTTTGTTACTGAGCATTGAAAACCAACCTGCATAAGTTGTTGGTAAGCTTTGAAAACCAACGTGTATAAGTTTGTTCATGAGCTTGAAAAATGAACTTGTGTAAGTTTGTTGGTGAGCTTGGAAAACCAACAAGTGTTAATGGAACTTGAGTTTTAGCAAGAGAGGCTAACTCAGAGAAGTGGAGTAGGTACTAGGTTAAGGGTCGAACCACTATAAAATCATTGTCTTAGTGTGTTGTGTAATCTTTCCTATTTTATTTGAGGACTATCTGTTAAACTTGGTCAAAATTTTTAAAGGTTCAGTTCACCCCCTCTCTTGAGCCACCATTAGATAAGGGTCCAACACTTATGGCAATAATATAAGGGCTTTATTCATTCTGTACATGTTTGGTAAATATTTCAAAAAATAAAAAAGCTTCATCTTTAGATGCTAGAAATATTACCCAGGTAAATCTACTGTAGTCATCCATAATGACATTTGCGTAATGTTTCCATTCAAGACTTCTAGTTCTTGTTGGTCCAACTAAACCCATATGTAACAATTGAAGAGGTTTTGTTGTGTATACTTCCTTATTTGACTTAAATAATTCTTTTACTTACTTACCCTTCATGCAAGCATCACACAATTAATTGTCAAACTTAAGTTTTGGTAAGCCAACAACAAGATTCCTATTATATAATCTTTCAATCAGATTTTTGTTCACATGTCCTAACCTTCTGCGCCACAACATTGGTTCATTGTCATTCACAACAAGATACTTAGCTTGAATATCAAAAAGATCAACCAAATATATATTTTCATGTCTTTTAACATATACTATAACTGATCTAATAAAGAATAGAATTGAGATTCAAACACAAATTTGTAGCCTTTGTCACAAAACTGACTTACGCTAAGAAGATTGTGTTTCAAACCTTCTACTAGAAGTACATCGAAAATTGTTATAGATAGTGGTTGATCAACCCTACCAATTCCAACTACTCTACCTTTACCATTATCACCAAAGGTTACTATTCCACCAAATTTCATTTTTAGCTCCATGAACAGTTCCCTATTCCCTATCAGGTGCCTTAAGCAACTACTATCGATATACCACATGTTGCTCTTTGTGGCTCCCAAGCAAACTTGCATGGGTAAACTTATGGTACTCATTTGGGAATGGGTCTAGGTGGGTTAATTGCAAATAATGTTACTACCCATTGTTTCTTGGGCATTACTATTTTAACTAAAGGAGATTTTGTTGCATTTAGTACATTTGCAATTGTCTTTGAAACCCAAATCATAGTCTGTTCAGGCTCAAATTTTCTATGTTGCTATTGTCCAACTTTTTTCTTTGGTTTCATTCTTAACAAGGTGGAGGTCAATGTCTTTTTCAAAGCATTGTTCTCGGCTACTATGTGCTCAAGTATGCTATTAGAATTATTATTCCTCTTGAGCTTGGAATTTTCTTCCTTCATATTGGAGCATTTATTTGTAATTCATTTAAGTTCCTTTTTAGTTTCTTTATACTTCTCTTTTAGAATCATGAAATCCGAATATAGTTTGTCTAACATTTCTTCATAATTGGAAATTTTAGAATCAAAATTTACCTATTCTTCATGGATTGCCATGAAGCTGATTCCCGTATGAAGTTCATCTTGCATACTTCTATTTGGAGAGAGTTGGCTAATTTAAGCTTCATATTCTTATTCTTCTTCACTCTCACTTTTATTTAATATGTTCTTTAGAATCTCCCATGCTACTAGAGCTTTCTTTTTTCTTCTTGAATTATTTATTTATTTTGTTATTGTTATTGTTGTTATTGTTGCTTCTATTATTATTTTTTTTTGTCAAAGTATGGGTTGTACCTCTTCTTTTGCTAATCATTTTGTCTCTTGTCTAGTTCTAGACAATCAAACTTTATGTGTCCAGGTTTCCCACAATTATAATAGTTGGTATTTCTTTTTTTTTTCCTTTCTTCCAAAGTTATTCTTTGAACTATTTCCAAACTTTTTCTTCTTTAGCATGGATTTGAATCTCTTGGTCCCTTATACAATGGTAGCTCGAGAGGGGGGTGGGTGAATTGAGCTATAAAAATTTTGGTCAAATCAAATGATTAAAGTGCTGAAAGAATAAGAAAAACAGATTGCACAACACACAATATAAGATTTTTATAGTGCTTTAGCCCTTCTTGGATTCCTACTCCACTTCTCTAACTCAGTCTCCTCTACTGAACTCAGGTTCCACTAATACCTTGATCAACCTAATCAAATACAAATTGGTTTTACAATAAGCTCACCAACCAACTTACTGGTTGTTCAAGTTATCAAGAAACTTTCACAACTTATTGGTTTTCAAAGCTCACCAACAAACTTATACCCTTTTAGCAAGTTCCCTATTTATCTTAATACAAACACCAAGCACTTTGCTTGTGTTACTAAATACTAAAATGAAATGTATAGATTATTTTCTCTTACTTAGATAGATTTTACATAAAATTCTGAACTTTTAGTAAATGAATAAACAGTGAGAGTTAAAGATTCAAACTCCTTGATTGAGAAATGATTTAGGCTTTGGAAGCTTCTAATAGATATTTAGCCATTGGAGTTGAACTTTGAATGAGGATTTTGAATGCTCTTCATATTTTCAACAATGTTCAATGATATTCAAAAATTATTTTTTATTGCTTCTGAATCTCTTTTTTATAGGTTGAGAGAGATTTTTCCATTGCTAACTTTGGTAGACATTCAAATGTTTGAAAACATTTTTCTTTACCTTACATTTTGTCTAATGTCTGACTTTGTTGCATTCTAGTATTGGTCTACAACTCTGTCGTTGAATTTTCTCAACATTCACTTTTGTCACAAGTGTTTTGAAGTTGCTTCTTTAGTTACTCTGAAGAGATGAGTAAATAGATGATGTCTTGATTGATTTCAAATATTCTCATTAGTTTATTTCAGATTTTCAGAAATGGTAATAGGCCTTCTTGATTGCGATAGTCCTTTGTAGAAAGAGATTTGGATTTTCTAAACTTCTAATGCTTTAGAAAGGCAACTCCAAAGTAGTGTTTAATGACTCCGAAGCTTGTTTATTGTCTCCGAAGTGAAGCCTTGAGGACTCTGAAGCAAGTCTGTTTACTCCAAAGATTGTTCGAATTTACTCTGAAATGTGACTCTAAGTTCTCCGAAGCATATCTGTTTACACCAAAGCGTAGCTGAGTAACCCCGAAGCTTTGACCGTTTTACTCCAAAGATCATCGTGATGACTCCAAAGTAGTTCAATTTGCTCTAAAATGTGTTGGGATGACTCTAAAGATGCTTCTGTTTGCTTTGAAACATGTCTTCAATCATTTCGAAATTTTTGTTTTCTTGATTTAAGCATATATAAAATTTATATATTTAATTTTGAAAGAGAATTTACTTTATGTCTTCCTTTTATCATCATGAAGGTTATTTTCAAGTTGAGTATGAGTTAATATTTTTGTAACATACTTGAGAACAAATTGTTAGTACCATAATGTTTCACTCATGTCTTTGCTCATCATCAAAACATAAATGGTTAAGAATGTTCATCATCAAAATCAAGCTAGATAGTATTTTCATTAGAATCTTCTTGTAATCATTGTCAATTCCTCATCTTCATCTCCACTTGTGGATGCATCACTTTGAGATTCATCATTTTCTTACTTAGATTTAAGAGCAATTGCCTTCTTGCCCTAGGGTTCTTCTATATTTTTCTATTTCATTAGTACCTCATGAGTCATAAGAGAACTCATGAGCTCTTCTACGCTCATTGTGTCCAGATTCTTTACTTCCCGAATTATTATTACTTTAGGCATCCATTATTTTGATAGGGATCTCAGAATTTTCTTTACAATCTTGGGCTCTACAAACTTTTCTCGAAGATTCTTTAGCCCATTTGTTATCTTATGAAATCTCTCAAACTTGTCTGAGATTAACTATCTCCTTCATGTTGAAAGCTTCATATTCCTAAATAAGAAGATTTATCTTAGTTTCTCTTATTTATTTTGTATCTTCATGAATAACCTTTAATTTATCCTAGATTTCCTTTGCTATATCACAAGAGGATATCTTATCAAACTCAAAGGATGTAAGAATGCAGTAAAGGAAGTCTTTGCCTTCGCATCTTTTTCAGCTTCTAGAATGTCCTCAGTAGTATATTTATCTTCAGTATTTAGGACAATCATCCCATCTTTGATGGTTTTCCATAGCTGATAGTCTAAGGCAATCAAAAAATTTTCATTCTCATCTTTTAGTATCCATAATTTGTAAAATCAAATAGTGGAGATCTAGAAGTAGATTAACCTTTAGCAGAAGTGCTGTGGAAATAGTTGGCCATAGATATCTCTTCACAAATTATATAGATGGAATAGTAAGGTATAACAAGTGAAACCTGCTCTAGTACCAATTATTGGTCCCACTCAAATGGAGACTTAAGAGGGGGGGTGAATTAAGCCTATAAAATTTTTAGCCAAATAATAATTGTAGTGCAAAGATAAAGAAAATACTTATAGCATAAAGCACTTAGACTAGTATTTTTATAGTGGTTCATCCCTTCACTACGGTTTCTACTTCACTTCTCTGAGTTAGCCTTTTTTGCTAAACTTAGATTCCATTAACACTCTCTTTAATCAGCACTCTTTTGATCAAATAAAAATATTTTTTGGTTTCCAAGCTCACCAACTAACTTTTACAATTCCTAAGCAAGTATCTTACTTGCTCACCACACTCAAAAGCAAGTCCTTGACTTACAAAAATATGCAGAAATAAATAAATGTATACAAATATTAGTGACACTAGTAGACTGATTTTGTATGAAGTTCAAAAGCAATAAACACAATTTATATAACAAAAAATATAACAAGAAAACAATAAGATTCAATCTCCAAAAGTGGTTGAATGGATGACTTTGAATGCTTCTTTGAATGAGTTGCAGTGGAGTTGAAATCATGGAAGAAAACTTTAAAAGCTTAGTAAATGCTCTCTCTTTTGTCTTTCAAGTAATCTCTATCTTCTTTGTTCTGACTTAACTTCTTTTATATTGAAACCTCTGACTCCTTTTGCTGTGGTACTTGACAATCATTTAATGCAAAGAAACATTTGAATTTATGATCATTGTACTTTTCAACGTGGTTTTGGAGTCTATGATTCAGCATTAGATACGCTGAGTTTTAAGTGGTATGAAGTTTCTCGCACAGCTCACACATCATCATCTCTTCAAATGCTCTAAAGATATATTTCAGGGGCTCTGAAGCGGCACAAATAGAAGCAACGCGTGTCGGATATATTGATGGTTGACTTCAAAGTTCCTCTTCGTCTCTGAAGTACTTATTCTATGACTCAAAAAGAATTTACTCTAAACTCTAAAGTACTTCTCTATCTCCGAAATGCTTTACTTGGCTCTGAATTGCTTCTCCTTGCACTCTAATGAGTCATATTCACTAAAGAGTGTCTAGTTAATTCCAATGGCTCTCAACGTTATCTCCGCAGCACCTTGTCTTGACTCCAAAACATTGTTACTGACTCTAAGGTTATTACATTTGTACTTCAAAGGGGCTTTACTGACTCCAAAGGTTATTAGCTTGTGACTTTCGAAGTGCTTCAATTGACTCCAAAGGTTATTAGCTTGTGACTTTCGAAGTGCTTCAATTGACTCCGAAGGTTGTGAGCTTGCAACTCCAAAGTAATTTAATCACTTTGAAGTTATTTTCCTCTGTCTCTGAAGTGCTCTAATAGCTCCAAAAAGCTTGTCTTGGCTCTGAGGTATTTTTGTTGATTCTTTTGACTTTATGACTTTGAAAAAATAAGATTGTAACTCCGAAGTTAACTCCAAAGTTCCCTTAACAAATTTGAACTTTTGTTTTCTTCTTTTAAGTATATTTGTGAATTATATACTTAGTTTTCTTGAGCTTTTACTTAGTTTCTTCCTTTAAGCATCAGGAAGATTATTCTCAAGATTAGTTTTGAAAAATGTTTCTGTAAAATACTTAAGAATAAATTGTAAGTACCTTAATGTTTGACTCATTTCTTTGCTCATCATCAAAACATGATTGGTTAAGAATGTTCATTATCAAAATCAAGCTAAATAGGAGTATATGTTCAACAGAAAGCTCTTTGAGTGGATATGAGAAAGTTTAAGCTTTTAGCCTTAGGATTGCAAATGATTCTTGATGATTAAGGCTCAATCTATTGCTTCTTCAACTCTTAAAACATCCCAACACTTCTCCTTAAATAGATCTTCCAAAAACAAGTCCATTGGAGTTGATTTAGTTAGACGATGTGGCTTTGCAACTTTTGAATTTCTGACCATTAGGGATCACCAAGTAGTACTGCTGGCAGCTGGGCCAAGTGCCTATGCCCCATTCGATATGGTAAGTGGTATGGAATATTGGCTGCGGTCGGATCTTTGGCAAAACTCCTAAACGCATGTTGTTGTCCATTTCCAGGTGATACCACAGGCAGTATAAGGATGCCAGGTGGTAAGTGTATGCAGTATGCTACTTCGTTGCTTTGTATAGTCTAAAATGCTTTATATGGTTTGAAAAATTAGCAGGCGGTAGGCACAGGCGGTATGGGAATGCCAGGCAGTATGTTATCCTACACTTAGAAATTTCTACACTTTTGCCACTTTATTAATTTGATATTTTTTATCATATTTTTCATTATAAATCATAATATAATTATCCACATGAGATATGCACAAGTTGTGAAGCATGGATATATATATTTTAAGTCATGTTTGCGAGTTTATAAAAATAAAACTCATTCATGCACTTTTTCTTTTGGAAATAAAGATATCTCTTGGAAGCACATATTTTCATCTTAGCAAATATATATATATATATGATCTAACACAACACAATATGATAATGCAACACCCCACCCTATGCATTTACACTACGCTACCCCATGGTCGATGCAGGATGCTACCATTTCCCTTCTTCTTAAGGAAAGTTTTCCGATAACCTCGCCATTTCCCTATTTCTAAGGGAAATTCTACCACAATTTCAGCAGAGTCTAGCTATATTATGCATATAAAAACATGTACATGCATTTATAAATCATCTAAATTTACATTTAATAATGATAAAATATTAACATAAACCCCCATAGTCACCCACGACCCAGAACCTGCTTATCCCCATGATGGCAATATACATTTGAATTAATTTACATTTATTTGCACTTACATAATGACATGCCAATCATTTTACAACATTTACATAACTAGAATACATCTCTGATTAAATTTATATAGTTTTGAATATATACACATAATACCAAAAATTTTAATCTGCAATTCATACAAACATAATAAAATCATTATCTTCAAGATCCCTTGGTTGACCTGTCAGCTAAAAACATATAATAAATAGGCGTGAATCTGAGCAAACTCAGTAAGTAGGCATAATGAAAAATAATAATTAAAATAACAACATGTTCACAATCATATGATCTACTATATCATAAGCCATGTAGGCAAGCCATATCAAATAGTGTCATTCTGGCACAATACACAATCCATATTAAACCCAATATCTCAATCGGGCCTTTCGAGCATTTCACTTCCAAGTTATCCTGGGCACATCATATATGTGTCATTCAGGTACCATATACCCACTTATCTCATTACTCTATACCCCTCATAATTATACTACTATATATATGCCATTCGGGCAGCTCATATCCACTAGTGCCTTATAGGCATCCACATACCCTATCGTCTTTTACATAATTGGGATATTCCCACTAAGATTATGTAATAAAAATAATAATTAGAGACACAACTAGTCTTAACAATATGCAACTAATATAATCATCATTCGTGGGATTTCCATAATCCCCAGTCATATACTTATGATCAGAATCAAATAAATACAATCAATGGGATAAATCCTATCTCCTTTTTAGTAACATATTTGAAAGGAAGCCTACTTACCTTGAATGAGTCACTATACACTCCTCAAGCTTCATGCCTTTTCATCCTTCTTGGATTATCCTATACAAAGCCATTATTCCCTCCTTTATAAGATAATTTCACTTAAGATATCTAGTAATCAATTACAACTTCTATGAACTATGCTTGTAGGGACTATAATTGGTCTCTTAAGATATTTACATGACTTTCAAGTGTATAATTGCACTTTAACATTATCATAAGCATTTGTCCTCCTTTAACCCTTCTTTAATTACATTCATACATTATCTTAATGTCAATTTCATAGCCAGAGTCAAGTTACCATGGATGAACTATTATATTTGTATATATCATCTTCCTCATGGAATCAGTTTCTCAAATATGCCATAGACTCTCAGTAATGACTTCTCCATAAGGTATTCTAAGTAACCTTCACTTCTTACCATATACACATTGTATACATCTTGATTAACATGTGAATAATTTTAGAACTAATTCAATTAAGCCATTAGTCCATTTCATCCAATAATCTGTAAGTATCCTTTATTTACAAATGGCTTAACAACATAGGTTGGGGGATTTTCATCCTCCATCACACATAATGAACCCATAGCATCATTATCTTATATTCACCTTAATAACATGCTCATCATGCTTATAACTCAATTAAACCCAACATAATTATGTTTTTATGTAAAACCCCCATGTTTACTATTCATAATTACTATTCATATTACAAACTTAAGCATAATCATGTTTAATCTACTCCAAATCATGCCATAACCATTGGAATCGAGTTATTAGTCACATTCCTTTATCAACTTACACAATTTCGTACCAATCCACCCCTAGGGTTATTGTTCATGAATAGGATTAATGCAAAATCATGAATTTTCCATACTCAAAAAGCCCAAAAACATCATTAGGCAAGCATAAATCAATTTCCTCATGATTATTATTCATAAGAAACAAAATTGGGGCAAAATTACTATTCATCTTCCCCAAATTCACTATTCATGAATTGGGCATAAACCCTAACAATCCAAATTTATGATTTCTTATGCCCAAATCACCATAATCAACCCATCAAATCATTTCCTTCATGATTTATATGTCAAATTCACCATTTTCAACCAAGAATTCCAAAATTACAAAACCCTAGAAATGAAAAATCCAAAATCAAATGGGAAAAATGGAATTTACCTTCAATTTCAAACATGCCTTCCTCTTTTCCATGAAGATCCAACCTCCATACGCCTGAATCCCCACTCCACCATGGGCAAAAAAACATTTCCTTTCTTTCTGGGTCCAAAATGACAAAAAATGGGTGAAAAGGCTTGGATTCTTAATCTCATGCATAATCTCAATGATTTTCTAGCCTAGATTACCAAGAAATCGAGGTTAAGGGGATGGGTTTTCATGACTAGGGCATGGGAACCAGAGGAGGAAAAGAGAACAAAAAGAAAAAAAAGAAACTGGCCAAATGACTCTCAAAAACTAGTCAGATGACGTTCTCGTCGTGACCTCAAATCTAGGGCCGTGGCCACAAAAGTTTCTACCCAAATTCCCATGTCAATATTCAGTGCTGCAGGCTCAAATTTGGAGTCGTGGCCCCAAATTTGGTGCCAAAGATAGTCTCACTGCTTTGACCATATCGCACTCATACAATATTCAAATAATATGATTCATGAGGCGTTGGAAAGATAACTTCAAGACCCAAAACTTTCATTTTTACATTTTCAAAATTAGCTTCCAATATGTCAAAAATTTAAACAGAGTGACTCAATTCAGTAATCTTAGTACTTTTTACCCATATGAAGTAGTTTTGGTATATTGATCATAACATTCTCATATGATATCAGAATTATATGATTCATAATGTATTTGAAATATAATTTCAAGAACTATAACTTTTATGTTGAACACTTTTCCAAATTATTCCATTATCCATGTCAAATATTGATCACAAGTGACCTCTTTTTATGCATCATAAAAATACAAAAAATTTGCCCTCATAAAACATAACTTTTATTCCAAATTTCCCAATTCTTTCTTCTACACACTAAAGCAAAATTTTTACTTTCAATTTATTAATGTACTCATGTACATTCTATCCCCAAATGATAATTTATATAAAAAAATTTCAAATTTTCCTCAATTTTAACACCTAGGTGTTATAGATAAACACAATTAAATGCAATATGGATCATAATGGTTTCATATTTTTCTAAAATATTTAATTTTATATCAAGTAGACATCTAATGTAATATGCTTGCACAAATGATATCTCGATAACATGCTTACATTCCAAGCGTATATGTCTACATTTTAAACTTCCTAGATTAAAAGCATCATTAGCATAAATCAAGTTTAAGATAATTTTTGTTGTCATCAAAATCATAAACATAATCCTAACATGTATTTTTTATTAATGCATTGATCAAAGTGTTATTGGACCTAAGTGTAATAAGAAAGACTAATTCAGAGAAGTGGAGAAGGAACCCAAGTTAGGCCAAACTACTATAAAAACCAGTGTCTAAGTGTGTTGCATGATTCCCCTAATTTTATTTAAACACCATTATTTTAATTTGGCTAAAATGTTTAGAATCTCAATTCACTCTCGCTCCTGAGCTACTATAAACAATGTTTAAAAAATCAGACCAGAGTTGAACCATTTAAGTGTCCAATTCTGGTTCAATTGGTTCAAACGACGAAGCGAACTGGGTTAAGCCGGTGATGTCAGCATGATATAATTATAATTATAATTAGTTATCAATATTTTTACCAATTAATGAGTTTAATTTTTAAATAAATATATTTAAATTAATAAAAGTATATTTTACTTTTTTATTTTTTATATTAAAAAAAGAAAAATTGGTGACCGGCCTCTACCAGATCGGTGCCCTGGCTGGTTCCTGTCAGATCGGTTGAACCAATGGATCCAATTTTCTAAACACCGACCATAAGTGAGGGACCAACCCTTCAATGTGTTTTCCACTATCCTAGACTAAATCCTCTTTTAAACTACTAGTCCTTCTTTTAGCTCCATCAAAATGTTTTAGACCCACTACAAATATAAGGCCATGCACTAGAGCAGACTCAACTTCCTTAATGTAATAAATGCAATACCTTAGTAGTCAGTCTTAGACTATCAATGTTGCTAGCCAATTAAAATCATTGTAAAAGCATTCATCAAAGATGAAGAAGATCAGATGTTGCCTCAATTGTAGGCAACTTCATTTAAGCAATCCCAAACCATAATATTTAAAACTTGATTAATGACATGGGAGATGTCTAGATGGACAAGATCAATGTATGATTAGGTTCTCATGACAGATCTAGTTTTTAGTCACTTCTAATAGATACAACTCAAAGTTACTTCTCGTTTGGCACAAATTTAAAAAAAGTATAAAACATGGAAAATGTTCCATTCTTGCTTGCCAAAAGTATTACCCAAGTGAATCTTGAGTTGTCATCCACAATTACATACATATAACTTTTATCACCAAGACTCAAAATGTTGGAGGCCCAAATAAATCCATATGTAATAGCTCAAGAGGTCTTAAAGTGGAAACTTAATTTTTTAGGTGCAAATGATATCTTGGTGTATTTAGATACTTGGCAAGCTTTGCAAATTTGGTTTTTATCATATTTTGGCTTGGGTAAGCCATTTACCAAGTTCATTTTCTACAAGGTTTTAATGTTTGTCATATTTATATGTCCAAGCCTTTTGTGCCACAATGATGGATCATCATCGACAATTATCAAATATTTTCCAATGAATTCATCAAGATAAACTAAATACAAATTTTCATGTCTTTTTCCAATAAAAAGAATGTTATCATTCACATCAAGTATACTACATATTGATGATTCAAACACAAATTTATAACTTTTATCACACAATTGGCTAATACTTAATAGGTTATGTTTGAGCCTATCAACATATAGAACATCTTCAATATACACCATAAATTTTACTTTTCCCTTTGATAAGTCCTTTTTCATTGTTCCCATAAGCCACTATGCCTCCATTAAATGGCTTTAATTCTATAGACAATCTTTTGTACCTATCATGTGTCTTAAACACCCATTGTCCAAGAACCATGTATTCCTTGTAGTGACTTTAAAGCTTACTCACAATCATGAATAAATTTCTTTTCACCTCTTTGGTACCCAAACCTTGGGTCCATGGGGGTTTTAGTAACCAAATACAGAGGAACCTATTGCCTCTTGGTTCTTAGAAGTCTTAAGGATTATCTCTTAAGTCACCATATTAACTTTGCACCCTTAACCACTCTCCTTTTTAATGTACATTGATAATTTTGTGTCTATTATAGTTACAATTGAGTTTAAACTGCTTGTAGTGGATCAAGTGTTTGTGGTATGGAACCTAGTAGAGTCCCAACTACTAGAACTTCTACTCTTTCTTATGATTTGTGAGCATTCACCTTTCTCATCTGCTAATTTTACAAAATTGGTAAGCTTGGGTAGGATTTTGGAACTCAAAGGTTGCTTAAACTAATGCTTCTAAGCCCTTTTTCTATTTTTTGCAAGTCTATCCAATGTAAAGTATCTAGTTGCCAATTTTTTGAGATTAGAAAACTTTTCAATTACTTCTTACATATTCTCTATCATTTTTCAACTAGGCAACTTCCTCTTCTAAGGTTTTAGTTTTTCTCTTTCAATTTTTAGTTTTTAATTATAGAGGATTCAAGTTCTTTTTTCTTAACACTAAGCTTCTTATCAAGATTTTTGAACTCAATAAACAAGCAATCATAAGGATATTAAAGTTCATCTATATTACCATAAGAAGCATAAATAATGTGGATAAAGTTTACCTCAACGTCCTCATGTACCATGTGACATAAGTTGGATTTGGGCATGACCTTGTACTTGCACAATTGAGTTTGTTTATTATTATAGCTCTTGCACATTTGCAAAAACCTTAGTTTCTCATAAACAACCAAATTCATCTGTTACCTTTTGATTTCTCATTCAATTCCAAATGATAGATAATATGACATTATTTCTTTCTAGTATAGTTTCAATTTCAAGAGACATCATTTAAATCTTATCTATACAGGATGGTTCTTCATGAAGGTCATAAGTATGAAACATGAAAAGCATAAGAAGGTTTGAGTTAGAATTACAATATCTATACTTACCTTTCCTACTTGGCATTCAACTCCTTTGAACAATATTTCTCTTTCATTTGGTATCAAAGAGCCATTTGTCTCTTGATACTACTTTGAGAGATGCCTAGGGTTCCTCCTTCTTGAAATTCTTCTTTTGATTCACGTTTACTTGAAGAAGAAAAATTATTAACACTTTTTGAAAAGAAAATCTTCATTCTCTTTCCCAAGGTCATTTTTTGTTTATTTTTTTCTTTTTCTTCCTTCTTGTTTTCTTCATTCTCCTTTACATGCTCTTTTTCAATTTTCTTTTCATTCTTTGCACTTTTATGTTTCAAATTATTTGCTTTAATCTCAATCACTTCTTTGCTAATTTCACTTTATTGACTCTTCTTCTCTTCTTGAAATTCCTCCCCATCAACCTGTGAGGGTTCTTCTATGCATTTAGCTTCTACAATGCCTTCCATTCATTCTTTTTCTGTTTCTTCTACTTCTTCTTTTTTTGCATTTGAATTTGACTCAATAAATATGTTAGCCTCAATTTGCTAAAATTGAATTTGGCCCACATGAATGCCTCAAGCTTGTCCCAAATCTCTTTTGCACTTTTACAAGCCAAGACTTGTTCGGGTTTAGTTGGAGAGAGCATAAAGTAATACATTCATTGCTTTGGCATTCACTTAACTTCCTCTCACTTCAACATCACTTGTGCTAAAGAAGATAATTTTTCAAGTTTCAAAATCATTGGCCAAAAAGAACATTTCCATACTCTTTTTTCTAATAAACATAATTTTTTCCATTAAAGTAAGGAACTTGAGTGATGGAATGACCTTCCATAAACACATAGGATGAAGATGATGAGTTAGCCATTTGGAATCTCTATAAATATTTATGTAGCCCACTCTGACACCACTTATTGGTCCCTTAAGCTCAACCCAAGAGGGGAGGGCAGAATTGGGTTAGTGAAATTTTCTTGCTTAAACCATGTTAATTTAAATTCCCTTGTTTCTAATTTAATTGCTATGAAATTGCAAGACTCAATCAATCACAAATAGTGGGCACGATGTATAGTGGATTGGGACAACATCTCTACTCCACTCTTCTAAGCACACACCCTTTATATCTTGGGTTCTACTAGATCAATTACAATATAACTCAGTGCCAATGTACTCTTCTAGATTCCAACTTTAAGGGGTGTAATTGCAATTCAACAAGATGATTGTGAAATATAACTCCAATAATTCAACTTGTGCTCTCAATGCTACTACACTCGTCTAGACTCCAACTCTATGGGGCATAATCAGTGTTAATATACTATTCTAGATTCTAGTTCTAGGGGTGTGGATACAACTCAATAAGATGATTGTGAGACACTATTCAACAATCCAACTTGTTCTTCCTAGGCTATCTCCAATACCAACTCAAGGCAATCAAATAAACAAGATAATAAGAGTGAGAATTATACTCTTTTCAGTGTCACTAAGAAATGCAAAGGAAGCTTTGAATGTGGTTGAAGATAACAAGTTCAAAGCTTTCTTGATAATTTGAAGTCTTTCAATTCTATTGTAAAATGCCTTAATTGTGAAATTGTAGAAGATGCTTAAAGGCTCCTTTAATGCATGAACACTTGAATATTTGAAGTTTATAACTCACTAGCTCTTGCACTCACTTGAGTAATCATCCTTTAATGTGTAAAACTTTAATCCTGTCATAGTTCTTTATCCATTTCTAACCATTGGAGGTGGGATATGTGGCTTTTAATTCATTTCAATGACTATATTTTTGACCATTATGGTTGTCAAGCACATGCCAGACAAATGGTAGGTGACTGCCACACATGTGTTATATACTTCGAGTTGCTAGAAGCCGATAGGCAGCATGTGCAAGAGGCTCCCAAAAGGCAAGCGATATGGCAAGTGAATGCTAGGAGGCTCTGAAGCCCGTGCTCCATAACTCAACTCTCTAGAAGCTACCAAGAAAATGCTAGGAGGCTCCCAATGGTAGGAAATATTGTAGGAGGCTCTTGATGCTATGTGAATGGTGCCTATATTGATCACATTAGTCCATTTCAAGCATATATATTGACCAAATCATCAAACTATGATAAATTGAGTTTAATTGCAAGTTAGAGCATTATACAAAATATAATAAACCAAGTTTAATGCAAGTTGTAGCATACATCATATCACTTTGGGAATAGAAAGATGGTAATTTATCAATTCAGTAAAAAAAAGATATACATTAAAAGAACAGACTTTGACTTTGAAAGTACATAGACTTCCCTTATTTAGCAAGTAAGAAAGTCCCTTCCTAGCAATTATAAAGGCAGAACTAGGAGGAAAAAGTATTAAAACTATATAATTTTATTTAGTTAGTGCATTTATGGCTACCCTAAACTTGGTAATCTAATTCCAAACCTTTGCTAGCTCCTACTCCAAGGCCTTCACTAGATCCAAAGTTTCCATATGGCTAATGATACATTCCATAAGGCATTAGTCAACCACCTAGAGTGATGAATGAGTGGACGTGTATTAAGCTTCAATGAGCTCAATCTCCTGAAGCATTCAGTCAATCTCATCATTAGAATCTAAATTATTCCTCAAATAGGAACTCTATGGATCCATCTCCAAAAGATCCTTGGGTTGTTAGTAGATGGCAAATAAGGAAACAAGTAGAAGCTTATATAGACCTTTCAAAGCAAGTTTCTATACATCAAAAAAGCTTCAGCTTGTGGCAAATTTAATAGGGGCTAAGAATAGCTTGCCTTAACACTAATGCATGGATTTTTTGCATTAATACTAGTATGCGAATGTACATTTTACGGGGATTGTAGCATAGAAAATAAAGCTCCATGATAGGTGACATAGAAGACTAAGTGAATAGGAGTGATAGGTTCAACCCCATCTCCTTGAGGGGGAATTGGTATTAGAGAATCATAACATGGGCTAAACTTTATAGCTAGTAAGTTGTAATGCCCCGTACCCCCACCCTATGTGTTTTGACCATGCCCCACCGTGGCTGATGCGGAACGCTACCATTTTCCTTCTTCTTAAGGGAAATCTTATCATAACCTCACTATTTTTCTAATTTTAAGAGAAATATCCTATCTAGAATCTAGTAGTCTACACTATATTATGGACATTTATACCTGATATACATATATAAAATCAAATAAAATGTACATTTCTATAACTATTAAACAACAATTATATCTAAAACACCCAAACCCACACTCACAGCTCCACCCAAGATCGAAACCGGATCATGATGGCAATGCATTTCTCAGGATTAATACAAATCCATTTACAATATCATGAATAATTATTATGACATGCCATTGCATTTCATTTACATACCATGTAAGATCTTTTAATATACAATTATAAAATCTTTAAATCAAATATAATTATATTTATATTAAGGGATTCCTATCCCCACTTCATCTTGCCATATCTAACTATCTTCAAATCTCGTTCATCCATCCCAATCCTCAATTGGGATTCTTTACCTGACCTGTTAGCTAAAAATTTAATATAAGAAGGTGTGAGTTTGGGTAACTCAGTAAGTAGGCTGAAATCAAGAATAAAAACTATATAGGAACCACGAGTTCCCAAAACTAGATCATAAATAAATACATGCTAATGCAATCATACCATAAGGCTTACATCCTCATTCTTTTCTATACACGTTCTATGCCTTTCGGGCATATAATATCATAATTGTGTCATCCAGGCACCTCACATCACATTTGAGCCACTTTGGGCTCATCACACCATGTCATACGGGCACCTTATATTAAAACTATGCCATACAGGCATATCCTGATAACTATACTTTTCAGGCATAACATAACAGATCATACTTATGGAATGTTTCGCATTCCATCGATACATACATTTACCCGTATATATAACAAAACAATTAATCACAAGACAATCCTTATCCCCACAATCATCAATCCAATATATGCACTATGGAATGTTTCCCATTCCATCGTTATACACATTCACTTAATACAACATATAATATCACCATCATGGGATATACTCATCCCATCTATTTTATCCAATATAAACTTGGGATATTTTCTACCCCCATTCATTTAGAAGACATCCATATACAAGAATAAGCAAATTACAGGATATCTATCCCCATTAATTAACCACTCACATTTTCACATATAATCATAATTATCATAAACAAAATACCATGTATTTCAATTCCAATGGATACTTACCATCCCTATCATCCTAGATTCATCAAAGCCAAATGATCATCAATCTTTAACCAATTATGGGATAATCATTATCCCTCAACCAAAATAAACAATCCTGGATACAATTAACAGGATAAATACTATCCTTATCATTACACGCATTCAAATAGAGAAGGGAGCCTACTTACTTCACATGAAGAATTATCTTATAGTACTGGAATTCCATTATTGCTTCTAAGCTTTCTATTCCATGTAATAGTCCTATATACATCACATTGGTCACCATTCAATTCATTAACAAAATTAAACATATCAATTCAATAAATTATACTTCCTAATCATATATTCATACATCATATTAATGCCTCAATCATAGCCAATTCTAGACTATCACTTCCCTCATGGAAGTAATACATCAAACATATAATTAACATTACTTAATTTAGGGTTTTCTCTATAGGGCATCATTAAAATCTTGGTTTCTTACAACATTTACTTCACATGTACATGATTATCACTTAAATCAACTTATAAACATCTCCATTAAGCTTTAAATTAAATTAGTTCATAGCTTATACAGCCTATATACAAAAGCCCCTTCTTAACCATGCTTATGGCATAGTTTTAAAACCTATTTTATCAACCGAAATCATCCCAAACAAGTCCTAAAACATCATAATTCATGTATTAATCATTTTTTCCATATTTATTTTAACCAAATCTATCATTTTCCTAATTTTTCCATTATTCACAAATTTCTCAAAACCCTAGCTATGCCTAATCATCAATCCTCATGTCCTCCAAACCATTATTAAGCATGCATACATCATTTTCCCCATAATTTTTATGTCAAATCCATCACTTTTCTCCAAAATCCCCAAATTCCCAAAACTCTAACTTAATAAAATCAAAAATAAGGAGGAAAAAACCAACTTACCAAGTAATCCATGCATGGCTTTCTCTCATGGACATAAATCCAAGCCCAAAACTCCGGTTGGTACCATCTATTTGAAGAAAAGTTGATTTTTCTCCCATTTTCAGAACTCAAATTGCCAAAAGTCGGGTTTAAATGAAAGATCACATGATTTACTGGCTAGTAAAATGATTTCCTAGCTAAATAGTAAGGAATCAAACCTAAAAGAGGCTAGGGAAAAAGGGAAGAAGAGAACGGAATTGAAAAAGGGAAAATAGGACAAAAATAAGAAAAATGGAATGGGGTCGGCCTTAAAATATCAGGTCACTGCTACTCGATAGCCTCCTGCAACCCTAGGCACCTGCCCCCCAGCCTCCTATCGATTGGCAGAAACTGCAGCCACTTCTCGCAACGACTTGCCCTACCGCCTGCTAGGAGTAGTTTTAGTACGTTGGCTATACCTTTCTCATATGAACTCTAAATTGAGTGATTATTATTCCATTGGACAAATAATTTCAAGGGATACAACTTTTATGTTGATAAATGTTTCCAAATAATCCCATAAATATATCAAAAGTTTAATTAAAGTGGTCAATCATGTTATTTTCAAAACAAATTCAGATCTGGAGCAGTTTTAGTGTATTAACCATAAATTCTTCATTTTATATCCAAATAATATAATTATTAATTTTTTACCAAGATAATTTTAGGATCTAACTTTTTTGTCTAAATAATCCAAATTTTATAGCAAAATTTGGACACAAATGACATCATTCACATTTTTAGCTTTTTCACCATATCTGATCATATATAAAACTTTTTACCCTCATTTTCAACAATAATACACAATTTAATACTACTAGGTATTATACAAGTCTACCACATAGGAGACCTATTCAAACTACAATGTAACTCCACATGGTTCTGCTTGGATGCAGTATTGCCCAAAGGAAAAAGCCTAATAGAAAAAGAGGATGTCTAATCACCAAAAAAAAACTCTTTAAATCAAGAATCCTCATCATTCTGACATACTACACCACTCTTTTTACACATTGACTAAGCTCTCAATTATTTCTATACTTCTCTCATGATTCTATTACTGACTAAGCATCAGAGTGTTTACATCGAGACCGCCTTCAGTGTTTTTTGACTTCCTTTTGTGTTTTACAAGATCTTCAAGTAGGATTCTTTGAGTGTAGTTTGGGTAAAGCCCAAACAATGAAGGTATTTAAATATGTAAATATTATATATATATATATATATATTTATTTATTTATTTATATATTCATTTATTACTTATATTCTATATTACATATAAATATTTATTTAACATACATAATATACAAAAAGTATATATCCTTGATAAATTTATTAACATATGTATATTATATTTATATTATATATGAATAGAAATACATATAAAGTATATAAATATATTTGGCACTCTCAAATAGCTTAGGTCGTGAAGTACTTATATATGTTCTTTTGGATATTTTATATATCCAAAAATACTTTTAACATTTTTTGCCAAACACACATTTAACATTAAAAGTACTTTTTTCAAATGATAAAGCCAAGCACTAAACAACTTTTTACCTATGGAAGCTCTACTTCTAAAAGTATTTTTCTCAATAGCTAAAATTTCATAGCTCAGCTAAACAGGCCATAAGTTGGGGGTGGGAATTTGGTTGTTTTAAGATAGTTCAATGATAAAAATTTGTCATGCTGCTAGAAACATGCAAGTCTTGCATCATATATATGGGCACCAAGTTCTTAAT
The DNA here is from genome assembly GCA_036873735.1 of Pouteria campechiana. NCBI lineage: Eukaryota > Viridiplantae > Streptophyta > Magnoliopsida > Ericales > Sapotaceae > Pouteria > Pouteria campechiana. The sequence continues at coordinate 39,650 of JAYJMB010008881.1, forward strand.
TCCAATCTCACAAATCAGGCTTGTCCACTAGTCAATTTGAGTTGAAATTCATAAATTGAAGAAAGGAAAGAAATTAAAACGTTTCAAAGCATTCTAAAATCTTCACATAAGTCTAATGTCATTAAAACACCATGTTTATAAGTCCATATCATGTACACCTGGTTAACTGGCAGATTATTATGGAGATATTATTAAATAAAGTTCTAATAGTTAATTTTAATAAATTGAAAATAATTAATTTCTATTAGTGATTTAAAATTTAATAACTTTAACATTTAACAAGGTCAGATCTTGGTATTTCTCAACCTTTGAAATGTATATCTAACAGATAATCCTTATTAATTAATTTATGAGTAAATTATTTAGATTGACTATGGGATCTTCAACTTTGAAGGAAATCCATTTGATTTCACAGTTAATTTCTATCAGTGATTTAAATTTTAATAACTTCAACATTTAACAAGGTTGGATATTGGTATTTTTTAACCTTTGAAATGTATATCTAAGAGATAATCCTTAGTAATTAATTTATGAGTAAATTATTTAGATTGACTATGGGATCTCTAACTTTGAAGGAAATCCATTTAATTTCACAATCTTCCCATATATGATGACAATTAATGGTGCAAATTTTGAGCCAAACAAGATCATGCACAAATTGTATTAGTATATACATTATATATGGATTAAAATAATTCGAAGCTTTAAGCCCATAAAAAGTAGATCCTTCATCCAAGTTTTCTAATAGAAGATTCATGAAAAGAGTGAGAGATAGTCAACATGTCCATAATAAAGATGAAAATTAAAATAATTATATTATTGAATGATTTGAATTGATTGATCACAATAATTAATGAATAGGAAGAAACATAAAACATTTATTGATATGATGAAAAATTAGTTTAGCCTATTGGAAAAAAGACGCCACCATACAAAGAGAATTGCTTAGGTAGAAAGTGAGAAGTGCATAAGCACCACTCAAGTAAACTCACCTTTGGCAACAAATTAAGTGGGTGGGTCAGAAGACTACCATGATAATGACCTTTACGGATCAAGGATAGTGATGGGTGGATCGTGGACATGACATGGAGGTGAGGCCCATTGCTCTTTTACAGTGTTCTATTCAATGTGTAAACTAAGAAAAATGTGTAGGGTTGGCTATTGAAAATAGTGTACCAAAATAGTGGTCGAAGGAAAGTGATAATGATCCACTTTTGACCACTAGAGCTATGAAAAACTTAGGATAGATCAAGGGTATTTCATGGCTTGAAGGAATGATGTCAATGGAGTATTCAAACACAATAAGGTGTCATTTGGCCCTAAAGCACTTTTTAAAAAAGTGCTCTTTAGAATAGAACTTTAGTAAAAAGTTTTTAAAGTAAAAGTACTTTTGACATTATATATTTGTTTGACTATATATATATATTCAAAGTAAAAATTTTTTATCATGCAAATGATAAAAAAGGACAAAAAATTAATGCTTTAACTCCAATACTAGTTATCTTCAAAAGAATTATGCAAATAATATAATATGTAGATCAAATTTTAAAATTTAAAATAAGTGCCAATAATAAAATATTTTCAATATACATTATTAGCTTAGGACAAGAAAAATGCTTGATATTTTTAGTATTATTATGATAAAATTCTATATATATAGGAATCTAAGTTGTAATAAAAATTTTACATAGAATCTATGCTACACACTAAACAGATGTAATCTCATTTTGTGAAGAAAAAAGATTCCTATATATTTATTTTAAATAATTTAATCTTATAAAATATTCCCTTGAATATATATATTTATAGGGAAGTGGTTAAAAACACTCAGTTGCTCGATTGCTTGAGGGGCAACTGTGTGATCCAACCATTCGATGAATGCAGGGTGAATGTTGGCCGTCCAATTTCAAAAACCACTTTCATCGATTTGGGCTACCATTCTGTGCAGCTAAAAACTAGAAGCCATTCTTCTTCTCTCTCTCTCAAACCAACCATTTGGTGAAAGAAAATGGTGAGGGTGGCCAGGCTAAAAACCCATTGTTGGTGAGATCAGGCGTTCATCTCTCTTAACCCGATAGCCAAGCAAAGGTGTTGATGGAAGAAATCGATAAAGGCCATCAGGCATTCCCCTCTCTCAACCCAATAGATGGAAGAAATCAACAACAACACCCAATCCATGTGGAAGAAATCGATGAAGGTGCTTGGCTAAAAACGAAAATAAGGAGTTCCCCTATCTCCATCATCATGCTTTCTGTTTACCCATCCTTATTGCAAATCCCTAAGGACTCTAAGAGATTGGCACTCATCATTATACTCATGAATAAAAATTTTCTCATAAAGGTTCCATTTGGAAAATTTTTAGAGTGATACACTTGATAGAATAGGACTCATGTAGGATGAGAATTAAAATTACAATGATGATCTTCATCATTCATTCATCTACATCTTATTGTTGGTGATAAAAGGGCCTCCTTTTGGCAACTCCAGCATGTGATTCCCGCATCAATCTTCCTACCTTTTCGTTATACCAAATGCATTGTCTTAAGTAGCTCCACTTCATCACCATATTTTTTATTTCATTCTCATCCTCTCTTGTGTAGCTTTATGGACCAGAGGCTACCATGGCTAGGATTTGGAAGCAAGCAATTGATTGCATTATGGCAGCTACCTAATCAATAGAATATCATCATTTTAATTTTTGGATAGAATAATGGACTTGGAGCTATTATTCTGGATGGAATTGGGCTTGTTTAGCAGCAACTCTCCTTCTCAATGTTATATCAATTCTCTTATATACACTTAGTGCAATGGAAATCTTTGTTTCCATGGTTTTAATTGGGAATAGCCCTCATTGCAAGTTTGTGTTGCACATATGCTACTATTTCTGGAACTAGATGTTGACTAACTAGTTTTAGTTATTTCTTTCTTAATAGTCAAATAGGAAGATGCTGAAAAATACACCTGAGATTTTGACCAAATGTTTGACTGGTCAATTGATGTCTACTTTCTTTTGCTTTTAGTCTTGCTGGTGTATGTAAGTTTGATCGAGTCCTGTTGTTTCATAGTTTGACAACTGTCATCACCATTGGATCTATATACAATGGGCAAATGGGTTAGTGATCCTAATCATTGAACTCCTTATCAGCATATGCACTTGCTACCAAGAGAATGATTGGTGCTCTTATTCTAGCTATCAAATCCATTTACAGTTTGCCTTTCTTTATTCTTCTTTAATTCGGTTGACATCGGTTTGATTATTGAATGCAAACCAAAGCACTTATTCTAGCTGTCAAATCCATTTCCAGGTTACCTTTCTTTATTCTTCTCTATTATCTAATAGAACTTTGCCAATCTTGTTACACATCAAATTCCTTTGTACTTTGTTCTGAAATCTTTACATGCATGAAGTTAAGATGGTCGTTGGACTGGTGGTGGCATACTGTTCACTTCAAATTAAGCTTTTAGTTGTTTGCCCAAGTTATAAATTTGATGAAAAAGATCTAGACTCCCCCATTCTTCAAGTGTAGTTTGCTCGTTTCCCCAATGTGACACAGTCATTGGTGAATAGTGACACAGTCACTGGTGAAACGTTACCACATGTCAACATATAAGGTGTTTTTAAATACCCATTGAAAGCGTCCTTTGTGGAAAAAAATCTCTTTTGAAGCTTCTGATCAGGCTATTTTCTCTGTAAAAAGTGGCTTGGCTTCCAAAAGCAAGATTGAGGTTGTTTGCTTATCCAATATGCTTCCATTTAACCTTTGCATTTGTTGAAGAGATTGCATAAATTCTCCATTGTTGCCATAGGCACTGATTGCAGGACAAGGCCCTAGTCAATCTTCATCGATTGAGGTGAGAAATGTGTTGTATGATGTATTTTTGCTTTATTCCTGCTTAAAGACTGCCAATAGATTTATACAATTGTCTATGCATGTTGTTAGAGTATACTCTAGGTTATTAAATCTTTTACCATATTTAGCACACTACATCTCTTTGATCTTCTAATTTTTTGATCAGGTTCTTCACAAAGAGAATGGAGTCCATAAGCCAATTCAAGTGCTTTTTAAAAAGTGCTTTTGAAGACTAGTCTTCCAAAGTTTTGAAATAGTCTAGTCATCCCAAGTTAGTGCATGTTGCTCAAGCAAACAGATGGCTAACTTTTGAAGCATGTAAAGACAAGTTTTAGAAGAAGTGGTGCTCATTTCTGAAATATACAGAATTGACTTTCAAAGTTACATGGCTGACTTTTCAGAATCTTATCAAAAGTTTCTCAGAAGCTAGTTAAAAGTTCTGTCCACTATCAGAAGTTGTTCAGGATTCTGATTTCTTTTGTTGTTGGGATTTTCATGATGTATGTAGAGAAGCAAAAGAAAATGTATTTTCTTTTCTTTTCTTTTTCATTTTTTTATTCAGGATGTGGTTTGGATTTCACCATCTTTGTATGAAGTACACTATTGAATTAGTAATAATGAAGCTTGATTTTAGCCATTACCGAGTAAGTGATTTTCTTTTTTGATTTTCCGATTGCATCTATGATTTTCTTTTTTAACTAAAGGTCCAAAACTTGTGGATTGACTCCACTGCTATGGATAGTTCAATTTCAACAATACATTTACCTTAGATGAGAATGGTGAACAAACTCCTTCCTATGTTATGTAAAGCTTCAAAATTTCAGAAGACAAAATTTGAGGGTAACCAAAATCCATGATTTCTGCATGTTACGTGCAGATTTGCCAAACAACTTAGCTTGAATCTCAATGGTTTAAACAAACCTACTAAAAGGAGACATAATTTAATGTAGTGCAAAGAGTTAAAAATTTATGGCAACATAGGTGACATGCTACAAGCAAGAATCATTAAACTATGAATAGCATGTTGTGGATAAGATAAATGCAATGATAGTTACTGTTACATAAATCTTCTGTTGGTTACTGCTTCCAACTCCACTGATACATTTGGGCATGTTTTGCTTCATGTGTATCTAGGTCTTAGTCTGGGAACTTTTGGAAATGTAGTCATTTTATTAACTAGAAGTGTAAAAATACAAAATCTTTTTCTGATTTAATAAGGAACCATACATCCAATGGCCTCAAATCAAAATGACTATATACATTTGGATTCATCATAAACTCCTAAAAAAATATTGAAAACAAAATCAAACTTTATACATTTGGATTCATGTCTATACTAAAATCAACATGACAGATGTTGAATGGTTTGTTCATTGGAATTTGGCCTGAACAGTGAGCTCCAATGCATCCGCGAGTTGAAGGGAGGTACCTCTACCTGTAAGCAATAAAATTTTTATTAGAACATGTTTATAATATAATCAGACAACCAAATATCATACGACATAAGAGCCTCTCTAATAAGGCATATATCGTTGAGAGACCACATGGCCTTTGAATTCCAACTCGCTCTAGTTTGATAGTTCATATGGGGCGGACCCAACCACTGTAATTATTCTTGATCTTAAGTATTCATATTATAATATGAAAGCAATGTCAAGGTTTAATCTGGTACCTGAAGTTTCCTAAGAAGGTTTTGTGTTTGGTGTAATTTCTCTATATTCTCCCTCCTTTCAAAAAGGGATGCATTGACCCCATCGCTTTTAGATTGGATAGACATAATCTACAATGTTCAGTAAATAGAAGGTAAGTTTCCTTTTTCATAGTGAATGAAAAATAAAGGCAAAATGAAAAAAAGGAAAAAATTTTAAAATTAAAAAAGAAAAAATTCAATCACCTTGTCAAAGAGCTACTCCATATTTGTTTCCACGCCATCAATGTTATTCTTCATCCTGAAAGAATATAAAACAATGACCATTATCTTATTGCCACAAGTTGAATTTTGACCATATTTATCAAATAAATATTGAAGGAAATATCATACCTACATGGAAACATTAGAGATAGTTGAATAAAGTTATCATTCACCTCACATAGCTACCTATATGCATGAACCATTACCTTTGGTTTATGAAATTTTGCTTGATATTTTGTTTAATTAAGAACCATCTAGAAGAAGTTTAGCAAATCCACTTTCTACACAGCATTCCTATCAAACAAAGGACCTATCTAATGAATGGAGAGTTTTGGAAGTTTACAACACCAATCAAAAACAAAATAATAAAAGGAGGAAGGATTAATAATTGATTTCACCATCCATAACGAAAAAAGCACCAGAAGAGGAAATAAAAAATGATGGCAGGATTCTCCCTTATTGGAAAGGGGCTTCTGACAATTCGTGCGTCTAAAGGATCAGGAGGAGATGTTGTCCGCCAGCCGTGCATGAGATGGGAAAGAGGGAGAAATAGGCTTCATCGATTCTGTCAGAATGAGAGAACCAGTCAATTCAAAAATGGGATGAGATAGGGGGAGCAGGTCATGGGAGGTCGTGGAGAGAGGGGAACTCTTGATTTTGGTTTTTGGCCAAGCACCTTCACCGATTTCTTCTATACGGACTAGGTGATCTATTGGGTTGAGAGAGGGGAACACCTGATGGCCTTTGTCAATTTCTTCCATTGAAACCTTCACCTAGTTGTCGGGTTGAGAGAGATGAATGCTTGATTTCACCAACAATGGGTTTTCAACCTGGCTGCACTCACCGTTTTCTTTTGCTAAAGGGGTCGGGTTGAGAGAGAGGAGAAGAATGACTTCTGGTTTTCAGCTGCACAGAATGGGAGCCCAAATTGACAAAAGTGGTTTTTGAAATTGGACGGCCAGCATTCACCTTGCACTCATCGAACGATTGTATCACTCGGCTGCTCCTAGGCAATCGAGCAACCGAGTGTTTTTAACCACTTCCCATATATATATATGAGATTTATTGCTTATTAGTTAAAAATAAGCATTCAAATATAAAGAAAAAATAATATTATGCACCTTGTCTACATTAAAAATTAATTACCATGGTGAAACATTAAAATAAAAAAGAAATATAAAAATAAATATTATTTTTGTTATTTGAAAAATAATATTAATATAGATAAGTAAAAAAAACTTATTAGTTAGAAAGTAATTTAAACTTTGATGGATGACAATATTTATATCGTATTTGAATTTTGAAAATATGATTTTATACACTTACAACATTTATTTAGGCGGTTTCCCAAACGGAATGCTGATGCAGCTTTTGAAATCTTCCCTCCTTGATTTCTGCGAGACTAGAATATTGATCAGAGGACGCCGAGGGTATTCCCAGCACAAACACTCCGATGCTCAAGTTAGTATAAGGGACTTTTAGAGGGAGGGTGGAATAAGAACGAGTGATCTGCCTTGGGGATGCATACCTGACCCGTATTTATAGATGAGCGGAGTGCATAGCCGGGAGTCTTGCGGATCTGTACGCAGGTTGAACTAAGAGTTTTATTAGGAGAGGAATCCCTGGAGATGCGTATCCTAACTTTGGATTTTGCGGGATTTGAAAAGATCCTAAAAAAGGTAGAAATTTGACGTGGCGAATTGCCAGCTCGATAATCAATATGTGTTAGAGTTCCCTAACACTAGTCCCCCCTTTTGAGAGGGCGCGGAGTGCCCTCTTTTTTGAATCTATTCTGGAACTTGGGTATTGGATCCAGAAGTGTTTGGATCCATGCTTTTTATTTTTTTGTCCTCTGGCGGGCATTTTTGAATTTTGAAAGTAACTGCCCTTATGCCAGTTGCTCTTCCTCGTCCATGTGGCGGAGCCATAAATGCGATTTGATTTGACGACGGCTGGTTTCTGGGTTTTGTGAGAAACCAGCCTGTTCCTCTTCCGGTTTGCCTGTCCGTTTTCTGGTTTTCCATGAAACCCTAGGCGGTTTTATGGGGGGCTTTTTATTTAAGATGTTGTTGCGAAGACAAGGCTGGTCATTTTTGTCTTCTTTGTCGAGGTAATCATTTTTCTCCCCCTCCTTTATCTTCTTCATCTTATACCTCTTTTTTGTTTCTTTAATGGCTACCAAAAAGTCTTTTCCTCAAGTTTCTAAGGCTGTTATGGCGGCCTTTAGGCTTTACCCTCTTCCTTCCACCATGAGCTGAGAATTTCCAGACTCTTCTGCCCTTCTGTGGCATCCGCGGGAGGGTTGTGTCTGTCTCCTTGGGTTCGCTCAAGGCTAGTTTTCGCTTAGATCATCGCCATTTTGTTTCTTCCCTTCTTCGTAGCTACAATATATCTCCAGGTCAATTGGTCCCGAACAGTTGGCGTTACGTTATGTCTTTTTGTCGCTAGGTTCACCGGCTTGGGGAGATATCTGTTTTTTCTTTCGAAATGTTTTCTTCCATCTTTAACTTGAGTAAAGCTCCCCATTCTCCTTATTAGTATTATCTTCTTCCTTGTACTCCTTGGCATAAGCTCTTTGCTCGCGTCACTGATCCTGATGATGAGTAGAAAAGTCATTGGGCCTAGGTTAAGTTTAGTGGAGATCTTTCTTTTCCTTTCGTTTGGACGACCAGCCTGGTCTGTCCCTCTGGTGTCTTTTCCCCTTTGGAGTGGTTTAGCTCATATCTTATTAGGTATCGATTGATGACTATCGGTACCCTTTTAGTAGATGCCTTAGTTTTGGCTAAGCATTATCGCCAAGCGGATTATCCGTGCGGTTTCCCGGGTCAGGTGTCGCTCCTGAACCTATTCCTTCCTTGACTTCTCTGCCCTCTCTGTTCCCTAACCTTAGGTCTACCATTGAGCAAGAGTATGACCTCATTCCCTGGTCTAGTAGTGGTCAGTCCCGGGGGGAGCCGATTTTCGTGGCTTCTACGACTCCCGGTCCCACAGAAACAAAACTGTCCCAGAGAAAGAGGGTTCGGGCCGTAGCTCGGCGGCGAAGAGGGGATACTTCTTCCCTTTCATCCACCGCTTCAGTTTCTGGCCGCAATTCTCCCAGAGCCCATGGGGAGGCACGAGCGGATCCGTCCGATCATTCGGAGCCATTTGGAAGGCAGTCAGAAGTGGAGACTGCGGGACCCTCGGTCCAGCCAAGGCCGCTTAATGTTGGTAGTTCTCCTAGTGCAGGTCCTTTTGCCATGTCCTCTAAGAGTAGTCCCTCTCGTCCTTCCTCTAAAGAACCCTTCCCTCTTGGGGAGACCGTCCCTCTCATCTCTGCATCCTTTTCTGCTGTTCCTTTGGCCATAGTGCCCTATGTGTCTGGTACTATATTGACTAGTGCTTTCGATTCTTTTTCTGCTTCCATTTACTGGCGTCGGGAGCACCAGTTTTTAAAAAATGATCGGGATCTGGTCATCGCGGAATCTATAGCTTTGAAGGAGGATTTAGAAGAGGAAAAAATTCGCTTTCAAAACTTGGAGGAGACTGCCTCTGCTCTTCGGGCCAATGAAGATCTTCTAAGAGAGGAATGTGCGGCTGCGGAGTCGAGGTTATGGCAGGCGGAGGCTACTCTGTTTCAACTGTGGATTGATCGTGACCGCGCATTTTCCGTATCTGAGTCCAAGGAGAAGCGTCTTGCTCGCATTCAAGCCAAGTTTGCCGAATGGAGAGGGAGCTCCGCGAACGGGTAGCCGCCCGGGAGGTTGCTATGTTGAAGGAAGGTCATGTTACTGCTCTTTCTCAGGTTCATCAACAGCAGCTGGAACAGTTAGTTGAGGAACCTGAGTGTCAGGAATTGCTCCTTCAACATGTAGTGGATTGTTGTAAGCAGTCATTTGAGTCCTGTAAAAAGAAGGAAGCTAGGAAATTCCCTGGTCTTGACTTGGATGATATTTCTCAAGATGGGGAGGATACGTAATCTTTTTGGCGATTTTTCCAAGTGAAATACAATTTTGGCTGTTCTCTCAATGATTTTGTGTACGAAATCTTTCCCAAGTGTGATTATTTCTAAGGTTGAGAAGTTCTATCTTGCGGAAGCTCTTCCTCATCGGTTCCGTTTCCGCAGGAATGATGGTCGTCGAACTCTTCTTCTGGCAGTTCCGTTTCTGTGGAACCTCTTTCTCTTCGGTTCCGTTTCTGTGGAACCGATGATCGTCAAAACCCTTTTTTGGGTTTGGCAGTTGCGTTTCTATGGAACCACTTTCTCTTCGGTTTCATTTTTGCGGAGCCGATGGTCAAACCTTTTTCTGGGGTTTGCGGTTTCGTTTCTACGGAACCTCTTTCGCTTTGGTTCCATTTTTGCAGAGCCAATGGCCGTTAAACCCTTTTTGGGGTTTGGCAGTTCCGTTTCTACGGAGCCGATGGTCAAACCCTTTTCTGGGGTTTGCGGTTCCGTTTCTGCTGAACCTCTTTCGCTTCAGTTCCGTTTCTGCGGAGCCAATGGCCGTCAAACCCTTTCTAGGGTTTGGCAGTTCCGTTTCTGCCGAACCTCTTTCGCTTTGGTTCCGTTTCTGCAGAGCCGATGGCCATCAAACCCTTTTTGGGGTTTGCGGTTCCATTTCTGCAGAACCTCTTTCCCTTTCAATTCCGTTTCTGTGGAGCCAATGGCCCTATAACCCCTTCTAGAGTTTGGCGATTGCGTTTCTATGGAACCACTCTCTCTTCGTTTCCATTTTTGAGGAGCCGATGGTCAAACCCTTTTCTGGGGTTTGCGGTTCCGTTTCTGCGGAACCTGTTTTGCTTCGGTTCCGTTTCTGCAGAGCCGATGGCCGTCAAAGCCTTTCTGGGGTTTGGCGGTTCCATTTCTGCAGAACCTCTTTTGTTTCGGTTCCATTTCTACGGAGCCGGTGGCCATCAAACCCTTTCTGGGGTTTGCGGTTCCGTTTCTACGGAACCTCTTTCCCTTTCGGTTCCGTTTCTGGGGAGCCGATGGCCCTATAATCCCTTATGGAGTTTGGCAGTTCTGTTTTTACGGAACTACTTTCTCTTCGGTTCCATTTCTATGGAGCCGATGGTCAAACCCTTTTCTGGGATTTGCAGTTCCATTTCTGCGGAACCTCTTTCTCTTCGGTTCCATTTCTGCAGAGCCGATGGCCGTCAAACCCTTTCTGGGTTTGGCGGTTCCGTTTCTGCGGAACATCTTTGGCTTTGGTTCCGTTTCTGCGGAGCCGATGGCCCTATAACCCTTTCTGGGGTTTGGCGGTTCCATTTCTGCAGAACCTCTTTCGCTTCGGTTCCATTTCTGCACAGCTGATGGCCTTATAACCCTTTCTGGGTTTTGGCGGTTCCATTTCTGCGGAACCTCTTTCGCTTCGGTTTCATTTCTGCAGAGCCAATGGTCAACAAACTTTATTTGAAAAACTAACTTGTATGATTTATTATTTTGCATAAAAGGAGGAGTCCTCTTCGTATAGAAAGGAAAGAAAAAATCCTAAAAAAATAATAAGTATTATTGGTAATTCTCTACTGATAGTCACTCCTCAGATGTTCAACATTTCAGGTTCGTGGGATGTCTTTTTCATTGAGCCTTTACAGTCGGTAGGCCCCATTTTCTATTGCTTCCTTAACTCTGTATGGTCCTTCCCAAGAAGGTGCACGTTTTCCCTTCATATGGATC
>JAYJMB010008892.1:0-99920 GCA_036873735.1 Pouteria campechiana
TCAGAGCGAGCTTTAACAGTTACTCTTGATTACCATATATTTTAATTGCTTGAATTGATCCCTATGACCATGGGCCATGTTGGGTTTTATGCAAATATACATGATCACAAGTAATATAGATGAGGTGAGTTGAAAATTGTTCCCATAAGAAAGTATGTTGTTACACACTAAGTACCAAACTTAGATCAAATCAGTATTATTTGATTGAATTAATTATAGCTGAAGTTATAAAACTAAATCTAATGATAACAATGAACTTAATAGATAACAAGAGCAAAAGAAGAAAGAACAATAGATAAAGTATCTAGGGATTCAACTTCACCTAGGAAATCTACTTGCATTGATGAATTGCATTGAGTAAATTATTACTCTCATTGTCAATTGGATGCACTAAAGTATCTATCATCCTTTCTCAAGTGCTATGGTAGGTGTGCATATTGAAGTGATCTACTATGTCTCCATGAAAATCCAAATCAATAAAGCCTTTACATTTAGGCATCCAGGTGTGATTTATGTGCTCGCAAGGTCATATTCACATAGATTGCACATGTACAATGGCTATTGCTAGACTTTATTGCATCATATGTTCTTCAATTCAAGAGTCTATCCCTAATTCATCTCTCTCAAGTATAAATTAAGAATCTTAGATCATGAATATGGAGGCCAATCACATACATGCATTAATCATAGAAAAGAAGAAACAATAAAGAAAAAGATAATCAAACTCAAAAATCAAACATCAACACAAGCTTCGTTGCTATGATCCATCTAACCCTAGATGAAAGAAATTTAGAATATTATCTTTGAAATATAACCAACTAAGTAATTAGTAAACATCATCATAATCCAAGTTTGAATGTTGATTCCAATTACAAAAAATGAGCTAGAAAGAAGAAAAACAGAATTTTAAAGTTATAACGGCTTTCTCCAAAGATCTCCTTACTCTAAGCTCTCCTCCCTTGTCTCCTCGAAAAAGTTCACTAATTCACTTGTTAAGCATGTATTTATAACCCTCCCAATTAGGGATAAACTTATCTTATGCAACTTAAACATGTCTTACACATAAATTAAAAGTTTCCAAGAATACAATGTTTTCACACTTCCAGTTGTCGTGGCATCCAACTCCTTGTTTACCAATGCCATCTTCCCATGTTGTCATGACATCACGACATCAAATTTGGATGTCACAACATTCAATCTCTATCTACTGAATACTTACCTCTCTTCATCTTGTTGGCATCTGATTTTGATGCCATGGCATTAACTTGCTGACTGCCAATCACACCCATATGTTCATTTCCAATGTCGCGACATTCACTCTCTACCAGTTTGGGTTGCATTCAATTTTTCAGATGTCATGGCATTCACTCTCTTATACTTTTATTCTTCATTCCCCAACAACTTGTTTATCATCCAAACTCCATTGTTTTGCTCCTTTTTTCCTCACTGATGTTTTCCTTATTTTCTTTATCTTACTTGCATTCATGTGCTTACAAACAAGCACAAATAATAATCACAATAAATCAACTTAAACAACTCATGAACAATTCAAAGATCAATTAGAATGATATGATATAAGTGAATAAAATTCACTTATCAAATATCACCAAACTTAGCTTTTGATTATCCTTAAGCAAAATAGTAACCAAACTCATGAAATAGTTAGGATGGTCTTTCTCATCTAGTCAATAACATGCTAGAAAAATTACATATGTACACATAAATAAGAATTCATTCAAGATGCTTGCCATGTAATCTTATGAAACTCATGCTTCATCAATCCCTTCATGAAGTGACAATGTGTGTGCGCTTTATCACTCTCATGTTACATGCATGCTTTTCAATCAATGATATGCAATGTAGTGATTCTAATGATCTCATAAACTCTCCATAAGCTTGCTTTTCATAATTGCTCTCCACTAATATAGATAACTCTATTCACTTGGATCAATAGGACTTTGTTAAACTCTTAATGGGGCCTTGGGTTTAGCTAACACAAGAAAAGATATATAAGGATTCACAAAGTAAGAGATCATAATTGGAATTGCACATGCATCTTAACTCTCTTGACTTTTTATTTTGGGGTTCTTTCTTTCTTTTTATGGGTTGTATTACTACTACACTCCCAAACTTATTTTCTTTTGAGTTCTTTGAGATGTGATCCTCCCATTAGAAGATTTAATCATTATTAATTCTTTTCTTATTATCCCTTTTTTCTTCTTCTTTTGGCATTCTTCTTTTCAATTCTCTCAAACTTAATTTCTTTTGCTTCACTCATACCTCTCTAATAATCATATGCATAGAATATATCTCTTATAAGTTAAGCATGGTTTTTCAGACTAAAAGGATCTAGATGATGAGTCTAAAGAAAGAAAATCGAATGGTGGTCTTTCACATGCATTGCATATGCCATCCTTTCATTAAGATTCAAAGGGGACACTAGAGACATGATGTTCTAGGTTATCTTGAAAGGCTCAAACTGATCAAAGAATGCCTAAATCATTTTCAAGTAAACATGTTATCTAGATTTCACCTTGAGGAATAATCAAACAAGTTCTAGCATGTTCATGGTAATCAAAATGTGTCACCGAATTAACAAAATTATCAACTAATCTACATACACTTCAATTGATCATGATATAAAGTGCTCAAAAGTCATCATTCATGAAAAAAAAAGACTTATCACAAGAATCATTAAATCACAAGGTAGCATTTATCCTTCCTTCAATTCCAATGTTTTAGTACAATTTGCTCTCAAATTTTCTTGGCTAAATCATCAAAAATTGAAACACATTGCAAAAGAATTTTTGTGATCCCACACCCAAACTTAAACTAAACATTCTCCTCAAAGTGAAAGAATAAAAGAGAGCTAAGATTGAGGGCTTCCTTGAATGGAGTGCTGTTGTTGAAGAACAAGAGGTGATTCCACTACTGATGGTTGCAAGGGGTGATTATCTAAGATCAAGAAAGCCATACAGAAACTCAAAAACCAAAAAAATAAAGCAAAACAAAATAATGAATCCTAAAAGAAAGGAAAGAGGGAGTAGTTTTGATTTATAGTCTTCAGCTTGACTTTGTCTTTTCCTTAAGCAGGTTCTTTCCGGTCCAATGTGAACTTCTGCTTATCAAATCTTCCTTCAAAGTATGGCTTCAAATGTTGACCATTTACTTTAAATGTTCCCTAGGTGTCATGAGTAAATTCAATTGTCCCATATGGATGTGTTCCCCAATCATTGATGAATGCTTTAGAAGTGTCAAATCTAGTAAAAATGTTTTTCTTCAAGAATTTGATCACTACCCAAGCACCATTTGTTAGCATTGCTACAGCTACTACCCATTTAGACACATACTCTACAGCTATCGGAATGTAATTATGGCCAAAAGGAGAGGGAAATAGCCCATGAAATCAATACCCCAAACATCAAATAATTTACAAATACGAATGTTAGTTAAAGGCATCTCATTTCTCCTAGAGATATTTCCCATTCTCTGACATCTATCATATAAAAGTAAATGGGTGTGTGCATCTTTGAAAAGTGTTGGCAAATAAAAACTAGGTTGTAAAACCTTAGTTGTAGTTTTGGTGGAACTGAAATGCCCACTTGCCTCTCCATCATGATAATGTTGTAGAATACTTACCATTTCCTCCTATAAAATGCATCTCTTTATCACCTACTCTGCACAAGCTTTAAATAAAAAAGGTTCTTCCAAAAGATAATGTTTAACATTAGGAAAAAAAAATCTTCTATTGATATGACATGTCAGGGGGTGGAACACTACCTGCCAAATAATTCACAAAATTAGCATACCAAGGTATTTGTGTGGAGTTGACATGAAATATATGCTTATCAGGGAATTCTTCTAGAATTGAAGTTTCCTCCTCTTTTGCAGTTGGAATTCTGGACAAGTGATCTACAACTAGATTCTCAGTTTCCTTCTTATCCTTGATCTCCAAATCAAATTCTTTTGAACCAATCAAGTAAGAATAAAATTTATCAAAAGCAAAACCTACTGTCAAAAGTTCCTTTTCTGTTGTTGAATAATTTAATTGAGCTCCTAATAAGGTCTTACTAGCATAGTAAATGGTTTGAAAACTTCATTCCTTTTATTGTTCCAAGACAACTCCTATGGCAACATTACTTGTATCACACATTAGCTCAAAAGGTAGATCCCACTCCAATGCTGCCATGATTAGTGCTAAAACCAACTTCTTATTCAAAGTGTTAAAGGCCTGCAAGCAAAATTTTGAAAAGTTAAATGGTGCATCCTTGACTAAGAGGTTAGAGAGGGGTCTAGTAATTTTTAAAAAGTCCTTGATAAACCACTTGTAAAATCGTACATGCCCCAGCAATTCTCTGACAATTTTCATAGATGTGGGTGGTGGCAGTTTTTTAATGACCTCTACTTTATCACAATCAACTTCTACGCCTTTCCATGAAATGTTATGTCCAAGCACTATCCCTTCTTGCACCATAAAATGACACTTCTCCCAATTTAAAATACGGTTAGTCTCCTCACATCTTTGCAACACCAAAGCCAAATTATGTAGACATGAATCAAATAATGAGCTAAAAACAAAAAAAAATCATTGATGAAAATCTCAATATATTCATTAATCATATCAAAAAAAATGGCCATCATACATCACTAAAAAGTGGTTGGTGCATTACAAAGACTAAAGGGTATTCTTCTAAAAGCAAAAGTACCATAGTAACAACTGAAGGTTGTTTTCTCTTGATCTTTTGGCGCAATGAGAATCTGATCATAACCGAAGTAACCATTTAAAAAGCAATAAAATTCATGTCCTCCAAGTCTTTCCAAACATCTAATCAATAAATGGTAAAGGAAAGTGATCTTTTCTAGTGGCATCATTCAATTTCTTATCATCCATACACACACACACACACACACCCTCATCCAAAAACTGTTGTAGTTGGAATCAATTCATTGTTATCATTTTTTTGAATAGTCATACCTCTCTTCTTTGGTAAAACTTGCACCGAACTCACCCATGGGCTGTCAGAAATAGGATAGATGATTCCAGCATCAAGTAGCTTGATCACCTCTACTTTTACCACTTGTTGCATCTTTGGTTTCAAATGCCTCTTAGGTTGGATGGTGGTTTTGTATTACTCCTCCAATAAAATTTTATGCAAGGGCTGATTCCATTGATGTCTACAATTTTCCATCCAATTGCGTCCTCATGCTCTCTCAACACTCTTAGTAATTTCTCCTCCATCATATCTATCAAAGAAGAAGAAATAATCACTGGTAGATAAGAAACTTTATCTAAATAAGCATATTTTAAATGAGAAGGTAAAGGTTTGAATTCAATAATAGGTTGCTCTTCAATAGATGGCTTAAGCTTTTTATTGATTTGTTTTAGCTCCTAAAATCTTGGTGACTATTGCTTTGAATAGGTTAGGCTTGCCTCCATAAAATTTTCACAATCCTCTATATTCTCACTCTCAATTTCTTTGTTGCTTAGTTAAGTCAAGCATGCTTCAAGTGGATCTTCAACAACACTTTCCTGAAAAACTTTGTTCACCAAATTGTCAATAGATTCAACTGCAAAACAAGAATTAGCATCCGAAGGATATTTCATTACTTTAAAAATATTAAAGGTGACTTGATCATCTTGAACTCTAAGAATTAATTTTCTCTATTGAACATCAATAAGAGTTCTTCCTGTTGCTAAGAAGGGTCTATCCTAGATAAGTGGTACCTTCTTATCTTCTTCCATGACCAGAACTATGAAATTTATAGGAAAAATGAACTTATCAACCTTTACCAAAATAAATTCCATAATACCCTTTGGATGTTTAATTGAATGATCATCTAGCTACAATGACATTATGGTTACTTTCACATCTCCCAGTCCTAATTTCTTGAAAATAAAAAAGGCATTAAGTTAATACTTGCAACCAAATTGCAGAATGCCTTTCCAAACTAAGAATCACTAATAGTACAAGGGATGGTAAAACTCCCTGGATTCTTCAACTTTTATGGGAGCTTACTTTGTAGGATGGCTGAGCATTCTTCATTTAATTTGACTGTTTTGTAATCTTCTAACTTCCTTTTGTTTTTCAAGATCTCCTTTAAGAACCTTGCTTAGATAGGCATCTATGCTAAGGCATCTGCAAAAGGAATGTCAATATGTAGTTTTCTAAACACATCCAAAAATTTAAAAAACTGCTTATCCATCTTATGCTATTGGAGTCTTTGAGAAAATGGAATTGGAGGCACATATGGTTTGGGATTGTCCAAAAATAGTTTGCTCTTTCTTCCCTCTTATGGTTGCTTTGTTACTTCCTCTTGTCTTTGTTTAGGAGCTGATTATTCCACAGTTTCCTCTCCCACTTGCTTTCCACTTCTCAAGGTTACTGTTTTTACCTTTTCAATTAGATTTTTCTCTGTGTTGCTAGGTAAAGCGCCATGTTCTCTTTTTGATAGCATGTTTGCCAATTGTCCAACTTGCATCTCTAAATTTTTTATTGATACCTCTTGATTTTGAAACCTCATGTCTGAGTTATTCATGAATTCTTGAATGTTGTTCATGAAGTTTTGAGTGCTGCTAACAAATTTGTTGACAATCTTTTTTAGATTAGATTTTTTTTTCTTCTGGTTGCTTGAATCCTGGTGGTGGCCTCACTGCATTCTGATTGCTCCATGAGAAATTAGTATGATTATGCCACCCAAATTGTAAGTATTACTAAAAGGATTGTTCTATTGCTTATGAAAATTACCAACAAAATTAGCATTCTCACTGAATTGTGCAAAATTTTTACTTACCTGAAAATCCATGCTAGCATATCCTCCACCAAAAAAATCACATGTCACCCTTTGAATTTTCATGGCTAAAGCATTCATGTTGTTTATCTTCCAATTTAATGCTTCAAACTGTGCAGTGAGTGTAGTGAGAGCATCCACCTTTTGTAATCCAACTGGTTTCCTTAATGATAGCCTCTCAGTAGGCCATTGATAGCTGTTTGATGTTATTTCTTCCAATAGTTCATAAGCTTCTTTCAATGTTTTTTATTCAATGATACTTTTGTAGTTGTATCAATCATAGAATAAAAATTTGGACTAGTCCCATTATAAAAATTTTGTACCTGCATCCATATGGGTAGTCCATGATGTGGGCTTCTCCTCAACAAGTCCTTAAATCTCTCACATGCCTCATATAGTGATTCATTATCCATCTGTATGAAATTTATAATATCATTATGCATCTTAGCAAATTTTGAAGGAGGAAAAAACTTACCAAGAAATTTCTGTGCCATAGCATCTCATGGGGTGACTAAGCCCACAAGAAGAGAAGAAATCCAACTTTTAGTTGTGTCCTTTAGAAGAATGGAAATAACCTCAACCTAATTATGTCATCAAAAATTCCATTATATTTTATTGTATCATAGATTTCAAAAAAAGCATCTATGTGGTTGTTTGGCTCATTGCTTGGAAGTCCAATGAATTGCACTGATTGATGAAGCAAATGAATGAGAAATGTCTTGATCTAAAAATTGTTGGCTTGAACTATAGGTCTTCTTATGCATGATGTTTGTCCCTAAACAATTAGAGCAGCACAATCTCTCAAGAGCCTACGTGGATTTTCAGTTACAGCCACTTCTTCCATCTTTTCAGTCAGATTCTATTGTCCTCTTAGTCTTCTTTTGTAAGTACGATTAGTTTTTAGGTCAAATTCAGCTAGATTGCCTTGCTGACTTCATAGCATACGCCACTCTCTACAACAAAGAAAATAAAAGAAATAAATTAAATCTAAAATTCAAATCAAACTAAACCTAAGAATATTAAACATATAAACTAGAAGCAAAGAAGAAAAGAAAAAACCAATGAGGAAGAAACAATGAGGAAAATAAGATTCATCTTTATTTAAGTCAAATGGCCTTAAGTCTAACTCAACCAACGCTGGAGGAAAATGAAGAGAAGAAAGAAGAGAGTACAATAGCAGTGACATCCTTGTCCTTCCCCTCACCTTCCCATCCATTTCCCCCCTCCAAAACTTCAGCTCCTCCCATGTGACCTTCTTAAAAGTAATGGACGTTTGCCTCTAGCCACTTTCTAACTTTTTCGAAGAATCATAATCGAGGTCTACCACAATCCACTTCTAGCTGCATCCCATCTTCTCACACCCATGCCTTCCATCCATAATCCCATCACTTCTGCACTTCTATCTTGTCATGCCCCACTTTTTGAGGCACGACGTTCAATTATACATTGAAATTCACCATAATTTGCCCACTTTTAGGGTGGGATATTTAGGTCTCATTTTCGATATGGCCTAATTTCTGCAATAAATTGGATAGAGCCTCCTCTAAAAAAAGAGGCTATCCAAAGTTGTACAAGCATGCTCTATTTACTATAATACATTTTCTCAATTATAATCTCATGAGTCCACAATTTATAAAACAAGTTGAATCATAAAACAATGACTTAACTATAAAACACATACCCACAGCCCAAGATCTGGGTTAAATCATGATGGCTATAACCCACTAAGGTAACATTACTATTCATATACAATTACAAATATCTTATTATGATGTACCAATACATCTTTATTTACAATTATACATCAATTGAAATCATTAAATACAATTATACACACACCACGAGATTCCAATCTCATTTCTATTATATCAACATGAATAATATCTTCCTTAGCTCAATTTCTTGACCTGCCAACTAAAAATATAAAATAAAGGGGTGAGTCCAGGCAACTTAGTAAGTAGGCAAGTACTATAGAAAATAGTAATTAACAAAAATAATATGCTCAAAATCAGAACATGTATGATAACAAAGCTCTACGCCTTTTTATCATATTAGTCATATCGTAGTTAGGCCATTCAATATTCTATCAATATATCAATACAAGCATGGAATGCATTTCATTCCATTCATAACTACAATACCTATAACACATAAATAAATCAAGAAGGTTTACATTCCCTACAAACTCACATATACACACAATTAAACAATTGGGATAATTCCTCTCCCATCTAATATAGTTATAGATTATAGCCGAGGGATACTATCTATCCCTTTTATTTAGACATCCACATATAAGAATAAGAATAGGTAACATAAACACAAGGGATACTACCTGTAATGCCCCTCCTCCCTTGAGCATTGCTAGTGATAAATTTAGAGGAAATTCTAGGAGAGTCTCCCTTGATTTACCATTGTTATCCTGTATACAACATGCTAAACCACAATAATTTTATAACAAATACCCTCAAATATGTAAATATAATATGGCCACCTCCAAGCCCTACCATTTTCTATACAAATTATATAACTACCGCCTACAAAACACACATCACCACAACACTCACAGAACAAGACCGGGGTACACTGTACCCTAGCTCTCAAATCATATACACCCATGTCATAAAATGACATGCTATAAAACTAAGTAATGATACTTGTCTAATATACATCCAAAATCTATCCAATAATATATATATATATATATCATCGTACATCATGAAAAGGAGTAAAGCTTCTACTAGTGTCACGACCTAGCCCCGTCACGAGACCCAACACCCTGTTGGGCTCCATCCTCTGACCTGTCAGCTAAAAATTTAAATAAAAGGGTGAGTTTGGACAAAACGCAGTAAGCAGGTAAGTGGAAAAACATGATTATAAATAATGTAATAAACAATGCTAAATAGAGTAGTAAACAATGATGCAAATAGGCAAAACATGCCCTGCCACATGCAGGATGTCATAATCAATCAATGGCCAGATTCATTAAGATTTTAATGTTAACATCTCGTTAATTATTTCATACATATACTCATAATGATATCGTATATATAGTTAATCGGTCAATACCGGCTCGAATATTGATACGTCATACTGCCCTTTTTGTATCTACCAATCCACAATTACCTCTTATACCTATATACTACCCCACCATCATCCACAAATTCCTCCTCAAGAGGCACACAAACCAGAATACTACCCTTTCACTCTTCAACATGTCAGGTCCATCCTGGTACTCCCAGCTAGAAGCCTGCTAGGCCCACACAGCCATATTGTTGTATCCAATGGCACCTCGCCCTCATCACCTTACAAGAGTACCAGTTCTCCATAAACACGCCTACACAAGCTACTCAGGCCAATCATAGCAATTAGGCCATCCAGGCCAATAGTAATGCCCAGCCATGCCGGCTGCCCACACAATCACCCACTGGCCAACCAGGCCACTCCTCGCCACATGGCAAACACAGGTTGGCCCATCATAAAATACATAAATGAGCCACACTGGGCTCTGTGCCAATCAGGAGCCAAAACTAAATTTTATCGGCACTCCCAGGGGCATAGAATACATGTACATAATTTCTAAAATAAAATTCTTATTTACTAGTTTATAAATATTCAATTAATCAAAAAATATTTATATAAATTTTAAATGATATGAAAAATGTTTGATCCAATTTTCAGATCAAAATAATGTAAATTGATCAATTTAAAATTAAAATATAAAAATATGAAGATAAAATGTTAAAAGAAATTATAAATATCTTTTGAACCTCAAAAGTTTTACGTCCATTCCACATAATATAATAGAATTTTGATATAAATTTCAATTTAAATTAATTCAAAATGTGAAGATTAAAAATAAAGCATATTTTCAAAAGGGTGGGACGCTATCAGTATCTCATTTTTAGGGTATTTAATGTTCATATTTTTTTGAGGGGTGCAATGGTGGAATGTGTTCATGAAATTTGATACAATAGTATTTAGGTATATCTATTTTAACATAATATTTTTATTTTTGTAAAATAATATCACTACATTGGGTTTTAATCAATCTCAAGAGGGGTACTTGGTAATGTGTTCTGCCAGTGCACTGTTCATCCGGATTCCATTATTTTCAATGCAATTTAATTCATGATAATATAATATATTAATTATGGTTGTATGGGGCAGATAATTTATATTTAAAATTATGTAACTCATATACAAAAATTTCAGATTACAAGTGCCCAAATTGTAATCATTCAAAGAAATCAAATTGAACTTAAACTAACTTAAAACAACTACCTGCTTACCTTAATTAATTGAGAAATTTGCATAGCCCTTACACTCCAATTTCTAGTCTCTAACAAAGCCTTAATTCCCTATTAAAATTTTTAGCAAACCCCCTGAATTAGGGTTTAAAATTCCTTGAAGATAAATCAACTTTTGCATAATATTCTTGTATAAACATTTTCACCGTTTAAAATAAATTAAGAACTTACCTTAATCTTCAAATTCCTTTGGTGGGTCCCACTGATCAACAATACTTCACCAAGTTTGAGTGACTAGCAGTTCTTGATCTCAAGAAAAAATACATCCTATGGCCCACTAATTACTTGAATTAAAATTTGCTTGGATCACTTGAAACAAAATTATCTAAAATGGAAGATTGGGATGATAGGGAGAAGGTTTTATGTTGGCTAGCATGGCTAGAAGATAGAAATGATGGAAATGGGATGGGCATTATAAAAACACACTTTTTATATTGTTTTTATTTTTGGTAGTCTATGCTCCACCCACTTCTATGTATAGTCACTCTCTTGAATTTTCAAAATGCCGTCAAATTATCAATCTTTATAAATATGAGTCATTCATTTGATATATCATATACCCAAATCAATTTTCAATCTATTATTTCAATAATTCATCATTTATTTTTCAATTAAATTTGATTAAATTAAAATTTTCTAAAACTTATAAGTAACTTAGTTTTCAGGTTTCCACATATAATTTTTAATTTTTCTTCACCTATTAATTATTAATTAACATATGTCCTCATCATCCTCACATTAATATAGATATTTCATCTATTTTTATAATTTTTTGATAATAAAATTCATCAAAAATTCAATTTTATAGTATGTCGCACTGAAAAAATTATTGAAACTTTACAATAGTGAAAATTTACATTTTTGAAATTTTTAGGGCTTTACAACTTTCTATCCTAATTAATCTCATATACATAACATAAAGAAATTACAACATAATGGGATATCTACCATCCCTTACCATTCAAATATAGTTAAAGTGAATGAACCCTTTCATTCATATATTCAAAAGTCTGGGAATAAGTTGATTCCCCATACCAATCATATGAGCAATTATAGTCTTAGAGAATATAATTGATAAACTACATCAGAATCTATTGATAATACATAACATCCATGCTCAGAGCAACCAATGGGATAATCGATATCCTCATTCATACAATCATCAAAGAGAAAACACCCACTTACCTCGCACTAAGCCACTGAACATCCTTAGATTCTCAAGCTTGGCTCCCCAGATCCATCCTCCATTGGTTCTATACAAAAAAATATGAATTACACTCTAGTCCATAGGACTAATTCTTATTATCACAATGAAATAAAATATTCCAATATTGTCATTCATTCATTATAAGTCTACACATATTTTAAATGCCTAACTGCCCTTCAACATTGGCCACAAAGCTATTAAACTTAATATCCTTTGTAATTATCTATAATCTTGCCTTTTTTTACATGAGAATATCACCTTGATCATGGCAATTCACAACCCACACTCAAATTACTCAATTCAAGGCTTACATAGCCTATACTTCAAAAGCCCTAATTTAACCTAAACTAGGTCATAGTCCATAATTCATTTTACCAGTCCAATTAACTTTAAACAAGTCTTAATACATTATAAAGCATGAAATAAACATATTTCTCATGAGAATTTCATATAAATCTTAAAATCCCCCAAACATTATTATGCATAAAACCCTAACAGGCCAAATTCGATGGATTCTTAAGCCCAAATCATGATAATCACATTATTAGTTAGTTTTCCCCATGTATAATACAATACAAACCACAAATCCACCACTTTCCCTTAAATTTCCCAAATTCCATAAACCCTAGCTTTCAAAAATAAATTTTTTGGATGGGGAAAGTGTCCTACCTCGATATTCAGGCATGGCCTTCATCCATGAACGAGGATCAGAGTCCAAAATTCCAAGGGCCCCACTCCATTTGAAGAAGATCGGATTTTCTTCCCATTTTCACGGTTTAAATAGATAAAAGTTGAGTTTAAAAGCAAGATCAAGAGATTAACTAGGTAGGAAAGAAGATTTCCTAGCTAAAATGGTAAGAAATGGGGCAAAATGGGGTTAGGGCGTCAAAGGAAAGAAAACATAACTGAACAGAAAAAAATAGGACAGAATGAAAGTTGAAACCCCTTTTTATATCTGCTGACCGGTGCTGCTAGCACCCATCTGTCACTAGCTCATTGCCATGCCTGACACCGCTGCCATTAGCCGACGCCACCAGGGCTAGTTTGCTGCTTCTGTCAATTTTCTAATTTTTTAACATTTTTTAATATTTCTTTTCCATTATTTTTCCATCATTTATTCCACATAATATCGACATAAATTGAATAATCATATTACCTCAAACAAATCATATAACCCTTTGTACAACTTATCATTTACACAACTATACTTAATCATCCACTAACACCAAGTCATTACAAAATAATGTACTCTTCATATCCCATATAATTCACCTTATACAGGTTACTTTTTTATTAAATCACATACATTGATCCACAAATGGTAATTTAAGCAAATTTTTAAAAATTAACCACTTTTTAACACCCCAAGTGTTACATATCTATTTTATACAACTATGTTTGTAATGTAATGCATTAAATGCAATGAAATGTTTATGTTTTACTTCTTTTTTTTTTTGCATACTCTGTATCTTTCATATTTTTTCCCTATGCCCTTTTTATTATGACAAAAAAGAGGGAGAAATGATATGATAAATGGTATGATTAGTCAAATTGGAACATAGGATATGATTAGTAGAATTGGAATACAGTGCATTCATTCAAGGGGAGGATGCACTTAGTACGTGGGAGCTATGTATGTCCAGTTATGATTAGAATATTTTTGTTCTAGTTCCCATGCACTTTATATGATTTTACACCTTTTTGAAAGGTAATTCACCCAAATATTTTATCATCATCAAAAAAGGGGAGATTCTTGATCCAAACCTCCTTTACTTGGCTTCATTTTGATGATGGATGTGTTTACCTAGCTAAGTTTTGATGATGAGAAAAATCAGATGAGTGAATGGTTAAGGTACTGACTATTGTTTTCCCAAGTGTGCAGTTATAAGTATATAAATCAGGGAAATAACTTCAGTTAAGTAGACAGGGCACATAGATCATATCCGAGACAAGATCCACAAAATATAGGAAGAAAACATAAATGCTCAAAGATTAAGTGACCCTAAACTTAAGAGAATTTTAGATGCAATGGGACATGCCTGAAATCATGAGGAACAATTTCAAAAAGTTTAGCATGTCTGTAGAATAGCAATTATAGACATAACATCAAGTCTGAAACAACATCTAAAGTATTTTAGATGCATGATCCAAGCTTCCAAACCTATATTACAGTTGAAGGATATGTCTGATATCATTCAAGAGCCCCAAAGTCACTTTGGACTTGTTCTCAGACAACTGTCGAAGTATATAAGAAGAGATGCTTAAGTTCATATGCAAGTAAAGCTTCAAACTATGCTTAAAATTATTATCACATTGCCATAGATGTAGAAGAACCAAGCTTAGACAATGCGAAGTCGAGATTGGATGTGCCCAAGTATGAAGTCTAGACATTAAAGAGTTAATGCCATTTCAAATGTTGTGAAATTTTAATTTCAAATGTCGCAAAGCACTTCAGACGAAGTTGATTCATGTTTGTTACAAAAAGCAAGTTGTGTAGCTTCAAACATTATGAAAAACTTATTTCAGACAGACTGAAGTATTTTGGATGAAGCTGGTCCAAATCGTTTGCATGAAGATATCACTTTAGATAGTGCGAAACAATAAATGACTCCAACACTATGAATTTTTTATGAAGCATTCTTCTCCCTTTGCAAACATGTTTATTCTAGATGGTACGAAGCCAGGAGAATGATTCAATGATCTAAATTTTGAATGTTCCGTTGCATTCAATGCTCGCCTCCAACCTCAATGAGAAGATTTGGAAGAAAGTATAAGAAGAGTAAATAGGTATATTCTAGAGGTTAGACAGAACATTCAAAGAGCATTTACTGAGAGTGAAATTTTTTATTCCAAAAGCTTTCGACTCCTTTGCGCAACAATCCAAATGGCATTAAAAGAACATTCTTCCACGACATTCTCTAGAGTTTGAAACTTTTATTTCTATTATCTTGTATTTATTTCTACATTCAATTCATCTTACAAATTAGCCTATATAAGAGGCATTTTATTTTAGAATCTTTGTTTGTTATTTAGACCAGCAAGCAAGGGGCTTGTTGATTGTAAGGTTGATCACAACAAGTGAGTGAGACTTACTAGGTGATTTGTATAAGTTTGTTGATGAGCTTAGAAACCAATGATTGTAAAGTTTGTTGGTTAACATGTAAAATCAATAAGTGTTTAGTGGAACCTGAGTGCAGCAAGTGAGGTTGACTAAGAGAGTAAAGTAGGTTCCAAGTTTGGGCCGAACCACTATAAAAATCCTTGTGCTTTGTGTTGCGTGATTTGTGTTCCATTTATTCTTAGCACTTTCATTTTTAATTTGGCCAAACTTTTAGAAGCTCAATCCCCCCTCTCTTGAGCTACCATTCGAATGAGACCAACACTAAGCTTCTTAAGTCCCTTTCTATAAAAGATGGACCAAAAAATATATCCATGAAGGCAATCTCCATCAAAATTTCCAAGGTGCTCAACAAAGGGGATTTATCGCTACAACTAAGTCCATAGGGAGAACTTTAACTAAAGATGCAATATAATAATGTTGATGCATAGATGAAGGCCTATTTTCCAAGATAAAATCATCATGTTCTAAATATCTATATGCTATATCATCTAATTGGAGTTCACAATGATGATTTAACTAAGTCAGACCACTCTTGTTGTTTACATCATTTCCTCATGTGATAAACATGTGAATTGCAATATTTGTTAAGCTTTCTCAAGTTCCTTGAATTCACATGCTCAGGAATGAAAATTTTTCAAAAACGTATTTAAGAATGCCAATTTCACCTGGTCTAAGCCTTGGATCACCAATAACATTCATACATGATGTATAATTTGTCCGCTTTCTAAGAAGTACTTCTTTAATCCATCTAAGACTAGATTTGCAAGAAGCATCATCATCATTGTTCGAAAGGCATCTCATTAAGTAGCTTGGATCAAGTGGGGCAATCCAAAATCAAATGACTAGTAATATAATGGACATCTCCATTAGACTCCCTCTGACCACACTCATTCAGCTATCTTTTGAAATCCATAAGCCTTTTGTATGCCCTTGTGCATTCATTAGTCCTTTTGCAAATATTTGCATAAGATGATGATTATAATTCACAACTGTATATGTCTCATGATTTGAATAAATCATCCAATGTAGTATGTGTGGCATTCAACAGAGAATCTTGCATGACTATTTTTAGTTTTGATCACTAAATTGCAATCAATGCAAGAAGACTCAATATAAATTAATCACGTTCATTTGACATTGATGTCCTAGCCCTTGTATTTAGATGTATGTCTTTCTAAGGTCTGATTGCTAGGTTGTGCATGCAAGAGTCTCAAGTCTGATAAAACATGATATATAAATAACATTTTTAGCTTTCTTTAAATTTTTTAGACTTGGAATTATATTTAGAGGACCTTATCCCCCAAAATTTCCTAGATGCAACATCTAATTTTCTTGAATTTACATTTGCACTCTTTGGACTTATCAAGAGTAATGAGCATGGAATTAGCAACATATTTCTTCTCATGATTACACTATAATCTTTGTCTCTTAATGACTAACAAGATGAGATCTGCTTAATCACTTTTGATTCAAGTTCTTCAATGTTATTCATTTTACTGATCAACCGTCATAATAATGTTCACAAATAAATGCTATTTTAAATAATTCTACAAGTGAATTAACACGTAATCATTCAAGTAGCTTTGAAATTGGTCTGCAACTCATGATTTGGGTTGTTAACTCACCTGGCATATCTTAGTTTTTGTCATTATTAATCTTTACCAAGCCATTTATCAATACTTTGCCTTCAAAACTTCAATGGTTGGCATGTATATGTGTTCAACTCCTTTGTGCCACAATTTAATAATTGACTATTGTCAATAGCAATCAAGGTCTTCCTTTAATTTTCTCAAGATTAACCAAGCATACTTTTTCAGTCAACAGAGCATTATCATTTATATCAAGGGCTTTGCCTATTGACACTTTAATTACTATCTCATGATTGCATGGTAGTCTAAAAGCTAAATAAATCATTTTCCACTTTGGCATACTTATCCAAAAGACATTTAGGTTGTTTAAATAATAATACACTACTCCTTTATTCCTAGTTGTCTCTAGGATTCTCTTACATTTTTTAGACTTGTATCATGAATTGATTTTAGTGTTAGTCACTGAGGCTCGAGAGGATCATTCATTTTATGTTGGCCTTGAATGTAGAATATAAAGACTGAAGCTCTTGATTGTAGATAATGAAGTTCGAGTGCTTGGCCTTGGGTTGTAAAGATTCTTTTAAGTTTTAGGCTCAATCAATAACCCTAAAATGTCCCAAAATCTCTCCTTAAATAAATCTCTCAAAATCTTGACCGTTAGAGATGATTGGGTAGCAATGCATGGCTTTGCAACATTCAAATTTGCAATTATTGGGTACTACAAACAAACCACAAGTGGTTGTAGTATTCAACTATGCCCCAGGAAATATGGCAACCAGTGTGGGAAATCGGTTGCCCTAGGAACCCTAGCATTCTTCAAAAATTCATGTTGTTGTGTGATGGAAGGTAGATTGTAGGAGAGTGTATTACCGACTTTGCTCAAGGGGCTACTCATAGGTAGTTGAATTTTGCCATGCAGTACTTCTTCTGATGTGGTAGGTAAAATCTAATGGCACCTCTGGATTATGGCTGTAGTCACAAGAACTACCTGTAGGCTGATGCAATGTGGCTATAGTTTTCCAGAGACTTTGGACATTGCGGGTGGTATAGCAAGCAGTAGAGAGGTAGGCGATTAGCACGGATGATTGTGCTTTCGACTATGGTCCTACACTTGGAATTTCTATACTTTTCCACTTTATGAACTTTCACATTTTATGTATGAATTACATTATGAATTTGTTAATCATCAAAATATGATAAATCAAGATGATTTTCAAGGTGGAGCATTCACATGGATCATACTGATAAGTGAATCTTATTCACTTCTATCATACCATTTGAATAGATCTTGGGCTTGTTCTTGGGTTGTTTTGAGTGGATTTATTATGATCGTTAATTGGGTTTGTTAATAGGTACTCAATGCATGAAAGGCAGATAAATCAATGAGGAAAAAGGGCATTGAAATGGAGTTGAAAGGAGAAGTCTCTTAGAGGAAATGATGCAACACTAGAATGTAAACTGAAGACAGCAAGTTGGAGCCGCAGCCCCAAAAATTGGATGCTATAGCCCTCAAACTCAACAACCAATGCTCACACCAAAATAGCAAGTGGGGGCCTAGGCCCTAAAATGGGAGCTGCAGCCCCCAAATCTTCAAAGTCCAGCTTTTCCAAAATAGAAAGTGGGGGCTGCGGCATCCAAACCCTTGTGGTTGCTATAGTAATGCATATGCTATAAAAAGAAGTCTTGAGAGAGTGTTAGGGGCTTCTTTTAGGAGTTTTGGACATCTCTTAGAGAGATTAGAGAGGAGAAAAGAAAGTCTTGAAGAAGCTTTTGGGAGGAAAATTCAAGTTGGATTGCAAGCCAAGCATTAAGGGGAAGAGTTTGCTATCATTCCAATCTCTTATCATTTATGTTTTCATTCTTATATGTCATTTGTAATTTGGATTAGAGTTTGGATTCGGATTTTGGACAAAGCTGTATGATTATGTTATGGATTTTGACTCAAAAATGAGTAGCTAAACTCTTCTTTTTAGAGGAGAGATGGATCTTGTATTAATATCATGGTTTAATTAATGAATTATGTTATTGAGTATGATTTATTGATTTATTTATGATGCTTTGTTATTGATGCTTTCAATTAACTAGCCATTTATTAAATGATCATGTATTTAGGATTTGACACTTAGGAGAGGTAATTCCGAATAGGATCTAGCCATCATGACATTGAATGCTAGATGACCTGAGAAAGCTTCTAGGTTCTATGAGATCATTTAAAAAAATCATAATTCTTAATGCATTCTTAATATTCTAATTTTTATAGGGTTATCAAAATTAGGACATTGAGAAATACTTGGCTTGGCACTCGACAGACGAAGTTAAATGCATTCGGATTCTTGATCTATAAACTGATAAAAAGAATCAATACATAATTGTTGGTCCTGGTAGAATAGGCTAAAACCCAAGAGGGGCGGTGAATTGGGTTTTATAAAATTTACTTCTTTTAGCCCCTATTTGATCAAATCCCTTTCTTTCTTTTATGTTGGCAAGTTAATCAAAGTGAAGCAATGGATAGAGCAAGTAAGAGTATAATGGAAAGACTAAGCATAGATAGCACATACAACTTATAGTGGTTCGGGCCCTTTCTTGGCACCTCATCCACTCTCTGAGTCAGCCTTACTTGTTGCACATAGGTTCCCCTAATACTCTGTGGAATCGCACTTGATTTTCTTGAGCTAACCAAGAACTCATACACTGGTTTTACAGAGCTCACTAGAAACCCACTATGTTGATTTTAACAAGCTTACCAACAACTTGAACAATGTTGGTTTGCACAAGCTCACCAACAACTTGAACAATGTTGGTTTTCACAAGCTCACTAACAACTTTAAAATGTTGGTTTTCACAAGCTCACCAAAAACTTTAACAACATTGGTTATCACAAGCTCACTAACAACTTTAACCCTGGTTTTTAAGCTAATCAACAACTTCTACAAATGAAATAACTGAAATAATAAATTAAACTTTTTGACATGTTTCTTGTTGAGTGCTAAGGAAGATCTTAGATGTAGTTTTTCTTATCATAAAAGCTCTTCCTTTATGTTGTGGAGAGATTGGCTTTGAAGGAGATGAAGAATGAAAGCTCTTTTAGAATGTGAAAGTGGTAGAACTTGGCCTTTAGGATTTGCAAGATGATTTCTCTCTTTTTCTTGTTTTTATGTATTGGTTTTTTGCTCTCTTTCTTCTTTTTTCTTAATCTCTCTTTTATAGGTTGGGAGAGACTTTTCCTTTGATAATCTTGGTAGACATTCAAATGTTCAAAAACATTTTTCTTTGCCTTATCTTTTGTCTGATGTCTAACTTTGCTACATTCTGATATCGGTCTGCTACTTCTGTCCCTGACTTTTCCAAACATTCACTTTTTGTGTCAGGTGTTCCGAAGAGACGAGTGAACAATTAGTGTCTTGATTGATTTGGATTATCTAAATTGTTTTCTTTAGATTTTTGGAAGTAATTTTAATCATACTCAGTTGCGACATTTATTTTCGGATAGAAGTTTAGATTTTCTGAACTTATAATGTCTTCGAAAAAGTGATCCAAAGCCTGTTCAAACATCTCTGAAGCATGACTTAACATCTTCGAAGCTTGGTTAACATCTCCAAAGATTATTTGAATCTTTTCCAAAACTTGACTTCAAGTTCTCTGAAGCATGTCTGTTTACTCCAAAGCATAGCTGATTATCTCTGAAGCTTGTCTTATTGTTTCTGAAGTGTCTTGTAACTTGTTCGAAACATCCATGACTTCTCCGAAGCTTTTCAACTCTCTACGAAGCATGTTGCAACTTATCCAAAGCTTCTTTGTGCTTTTGCCGAAGCTCTCTTGATTATTTCCAAAAGGCGTTGTGACTTGTCTGAAGTAATCTTGATTGAAGCACATTGTAAGATCTTCGAAGCTTTGAAAAGGACTCTGAAGTATGCTTTAATATTTTCTGAAGTGTGCTTGAACATTTTCGAAGCTTACTGTTTTTACTCACAGACTTGTCTGAAGCTTGCTAGTTGCCTCTGAAATTTCTTTGCATTCTTTCCAAAGTGATCTATAACCACTCTGAAGTTGCATTGTGACTTGTTCGAAGCTTGTTGAGACATTTCTGAAGTTTGTTAGATTATCTCTGAAGTTCGTTTAGACAATTTTGAAGCTTTTCTGCAACGTCTCTGAGCCATGCTGCGTTGATTCTAAAACAATATCTATTTTACTCCGAAGTTCATCAGGACATTTCTGAAGTAAACTAATCTTTTCCGAAGTGTGTTAAAGTGATTCCAAAGTTGCTTCTTTTGACTCCAAAGCATGTCTTCAAGACTTTTATAACTCCTATTTTCTTGAATTAAGTGTATGTGATGTTATATACTTAGTTATGAAAGAGTATTTATTTCATATCTTCCTTTTGTCATCATAAAGTTTATTCTCAAATTGAATGATTTAAAACTTTCTGCAATATTCTTGAAAATAAGATATTAGTACCTTAATGTTTCAATCATGCTTTTGCTTATCATCAAAACATACTTGGTTAAGAATGTTCGTCATCAAAATCAAGCTAGATAACATGGTTCAACAAGTTTTTTATATGACTTTGATGTTTTTGATTTGTCTTCAGAGGAGTTGATTGGATGTTGTAATTTAGAGATTGAAAAGCTGTATTGGGTGCTTGTTTCAGAGTTTTTTTATCCTAAACAAGATTAAAGATTTGTTTCAGAGTTTTTAAAACTACTTTAAGTGCAAACCTTATAATTTCTGAGAAATTACATTAGGACTTCTGAGGATGCAGAAATAGTTTCTGAAGCACTATCAAAGTTTCTAAAATACTTAAAAAGTATTCTGATGGTATATATGAGTAATTCAGATACAAGTTTTTGGTCATGTTCTAATTCTTATAATCATGTGATCATTATTATTATAAAGTGAATAATTTATGCACATGGATCAACATGTGTTGTATATATTAGGCACATGTGTAGTTCAAATTCTTGTTTTCCAATATTAGCAATATCATTAGCATGGTGCAAATCCAGTATAAGTTTTGTTGTCATCAAAATCACTTGTAATACATGTGTAGATTATCATCACAATGCATGTATGACTCAACAATAATAAGTTGAAGATACCATGATTGAAGCATAAGTGAAATTAATCCTCTAGAGCTTCTTTATATTGATTCCTCCTTAACCTAATTAGTATTAATTCTTATTCAAATTGTCATTATTTGGTTTTCTATATAAAATTGGGATTATTTATTGCAATAGCTAGTGATGAATTGAAATATCTAATCCTTGTGGAGATGATAGTCACTCATCATTATACTATAAAACTTGACACCATGTACTTATAGTTAGTTTACAGCAAACACATATATTATCAAGTCTTGAATGATGTGTGTTTGAAATGATGTAATTGAAAT
The DNA here is from genome assembly GCA_036873735.1 of Pouteria campechiana. Lineage (NCBI taxonomy): Eukaryota > Viridiplantae > Streptophyta > Magnoliopsida > Ericales > Sapotaceae > Pouteria > Pouteria campechiana. The sequence goes on from JAYJMB010008892.1 coordinate 22,406, forward strand.
TGTGTTGAATTAATGGAAAATAATGTAATTTTTGGCTTGGGAATATAGTAAAATTTTGAGGAAATAAATTTAGAAATTTAGGAATTAGAGAACTTAAGAAAAGTTCATTTCTAGTAGTGAAGCCACCTATGCTCGAGGTGCCTACTGATTGGAAAGGGCAAAACCCAAGTGATGGTTCTTCTTCCTTTCTCTTTACATCTTTCCTCCCAGCTACCTGTGGTGCAAAATAAATTCACATGTGACCCTTGAATCTTCAAAACCTTAATTCTATTGAGATTTTAACCTTCCCAATCACTTATCCACACTTTGTTTGCAATGGTACCTAAGGTTGCAGTTTCCAAGCCACAGAAGGGGATTAAGAGGCTGAGAATGAGAGGAGAAGCATCTATTGGTCACATTTTAAGGTAGCTCATGAGGGGTGGTGAATTAAGCTTTGAAAATTTTAGCAAAATATAAAATCAATGTGCTGAAAATAATAAGGAATAAATCTTGCAACACAATTACATAAGTATTTTTATAGAGATTCGGCCCACAACATGGCACCTACTCCTCTTTCTGAGTCAATCTCACTTGCTGCACTCAAGTTTCACTAATCATCTATTAATTTTACAACATTACCAACAAACTTTACGCATTGGTTTCTTATAAGCTCATAATATATCATGTTTTAATGCCTAAATTTGCATATGTTTAGATCCTCTTTTGATGTAAATTTAGTGATTTATAAGAACATTCTAGTAAATCTGTATTTAATTTGGTTATTACTTGAAGTGAATTTTATGATAAATTATTATGTCTAATTGAAGATAATTAGGTGCAAGAAATGAAAGAAAATATGGAAGACATCAAGGTGGAGAAAGAAGCAAAATAATGGAGTTTAGATAATGAACAAGTAGCTGAAAAATGAATATTCAAAAGCAGAAAAAATACTAAGGTGAGAAATTCTAAAGGTAATTTTATAGAAGTATGTCAGAAATTCTGAAGTTAACTTCACAAGTTGCTTAGAAGTTCAGAAATGGATTTGGGCAGTTAGAAAAATTGAGTGTCGCGTTAACCAAATCAGATATTGTGGTATGTGATGTAATGAAACATGATGTTACTTGTAGGAGTTTTACTTCGCTCAAGTGGTCAACATACAAGTTTTAGCCCTTGAAGTTATCTAACTAAAAAATCAAGAATCATAGGATTTAGAGTTGAATTATAGAACTTATAACCAAAACATTGCAACTATCTCAACCTTCAATCCCACTAACAAAAAATTCTGATGTGCAAAACATGGTATCACTCATGGTCCAATTTTGGCATATTTTGAAGGTGATTTGGAATTCATGTTCAACATGAAAGTTTTATATATCAAAGTTATCTTCGCAATTTATTAAGAATCACATGATTCTAACTTCAAATGAGAAAGTTATATCCAAAACAGTGCTCACCAAAACTTCCAATACATTAACTCCAAAAGTTATCAAAAGATGACACTTGTGTGCTCCTATGACTCATTATAAAGGCTAATTCAGAAAAAGTGATCAACATGAAACATGTATCCCTTAAAAGTATCTATCCAATGGGATAAGAGTCATATAATTTGGAGTTCAGATGAAAAATTTATGAGCAAAATACTAAAACTGCTCTAAATTGTCCAACTTCTGAAGAGGTTCTGAAGCTTGAAATATTAATGTTAGAAATTCTAAAGAACTTCTGAAGTTCAAAGTGTGAAAGTTAGAAGTGTATCAAAAGTGGGATAGAGGTTTTGAGGAAGTAAAGATAGAATTCTGTACAAGCAAGCATTAACATCAAAAGTTCTACAATTGAACAGAGTTCCAAGGCCCGATCCTCAAAAGATCTGAGCAGTGAAGACAGAACTTCTAAGTAGTGAATTTTCAAAGTTATGAAGTGGAGTAATGAGGAAGAAAATTTTTAAATATTTTAGAAGAGCGACATGAAATGTTTCTGAAGCCATTAGAAGTTGACAAAAAGTTCTCAGAGTGCAACTTAAGGGGTGTATGAAAATATCAGGTGCAACAAAATTTCTGAAAGGTTTAATATTAGCTCAGAAGTGTGATAGAATTTTTGTGCAAGTAAAGTATTCATTTGAGAAGTACTCCTATGTTACATTACAGAAGTTTGTCATAACTTCTAAGAAGTGCAATTTTGGCCATCAAAAATCCTAATATGCTGAATGTGATGTTGCTGTCCACACTATGATTAGACATAAATTTTTGTTTTAGCAGCTGAGTCTACAATGAACAACACTTGCAATGATCTGAGATATCTTTGGAAGTAATTTCCTTTACATACATTGCTAAAAAAAATTTAAAACATGGAATATGCAATCTATTGCAATCTGTGGAAGGTATCTTTAGAAATTAGTGGCACAACAATTTTGTCTATTGTTGAAACTTTTTTATGCATGGAAACAATCTTTTTGGGTAGAAAATACAGAGTTATTTTTAGAATAAGATTTTTGTGCATAAAAGAATTGCAATTCGTGGAGGAGTTTTATTAAAACCTTGCTACTTGGGTTATTTAAGGTCGTCGAGGAGTTTAGAGGACCACGGGAGGGGAGTAAAATGGGAGAGCACTGAGACTTTCAAGGGAGTAAGAGACGGAGTTCTAGTTTTGCAATCATGCCTTTTTTAGAGAGTTTCCTTTCTGTCTTTAGGATGGACTAACTTCCTTTTTTTAGGGCAATGATGTAGCCCTTCTTGATATTCATTGTTAACAGAGATTGTTGGTTTATTAATTCAATATCATCTTGTTTCATTCATTGTGTATAATGTAGTCATCTGATTTATTTAATTGCCTGATCACCAATTATGTCAATTAGCTTGATTATCTTTGAGTACATGTTTAAGGTTGACGCCATATGCTAAACCATGTACTATGCTCTTTTGAATGAATGAGTGGATGGCTAAGGTAGATGCCATATGCTAAACTATTCTGCTTAGTTCATTAAAGTTCTTCCAATCTTCATCAGTTTTCAATCTCATTTACACTACATGCCATAGGTAATTGGAATGAGAAAAATACTTGATTTTAACCCAGATGCCTAACAGTAATAATCACGTAGTGGATAAAATGAACCCAAGATGCTGAATTGATACTAATATCTCAACAGTATTGAATTTCATTGATTGGTGAAATTAGATCCCCAGACTCTTACAACTTGAATTCTCTTTTACATTACTTATTGCCATTGTTTGCTGTTATTTAGCATTACACTTCTAATTACTTAGCCTTTAATTCATATTGTTGATTTATGACAACTTAGTTTTAGTAACTAGACATAATTAAACTAGTTTGATAGTTCTCTATGGCATCGACACTTGCTAAGTACATTGTACTGCTATACACTCATGCACTTATGAGGAACTATAATTTGACCATCACTTTCCAAGCTTACCAAAAAACTTTACACGTTGGTTTTCAAGCTCACTAACAAACTTTTACACGTTGGTTTCCAAGTTCATCAACAAACTTATTAGTTTCTAAACTCACCAACAAACTTATACAGTTTGGTTTCCAAAGCTCACCAACAAACTTATACACATTGGTTTCCAAAACTCACTAATAAACTTATACAAGATTAGCAAGTCCCTTACTTGCTATTCCAAAGAATAATAGTCATATAAAGAAAATGCCACTTAGTAGGCTGATTTGTACAGAATTAAAGTGCAACAAAAGTAAATGTATTGTAATAAATACAAAGAATTTTAGACTCCCTTAAGTTGTTATAGAGAATGATGTTTGAATGCAGATTGCTTTTTGGCACTATGGAGTTGAAAGAAAACTTAATATCTCAGTAAATGCTCTATAAGCTCTTATGTGTCTAACTTTTCTAACTTATTTGAATGACCTCTACTCTTTTCAAACTAAGATTGAAAATCTTTCCATTGGAGAAGACAACGTTCATTAAATGCGAGCAAATTGATGGGATTTTTTGCTCATTTGAAAAGATCTTGCAGGTTCTTTAGTCTGAAGACTTTTCTGCAATGTCGGAAATAAATAACTATGTTTGAGGTTAAGGTTTTGGACTTACTTGAACCGTTTAGCTTGTATTTTTTTTCATTCATCTATGTCCGAATATGAGTTCCTGTGTCCAGAGTTAAGATTTCGGGCTGACTTGAATAGTTCATCTTATAACAAACTTCTTTTAGCTGTGTCCAAAAATGAATCGCTGAGTCCGAAGGTGAATCACTAAGTTTGGAGTTAAATTTAAGAATTAAAAGTGGTGTAAATTGCTCTTGACCGCATGACTAAACTTTAGCTTTGTCCAAATGAGTTGGCAAAGCCTGGAGTTAAATTTTGAACTGACCGATGCTAGCAAAGACAATGTTTGTAGCTTGGTTCTGAGTCCAAACTAACTTCTACAATGTTCGAGTTTGCTTATGTGTCTGAATTACTTTCGCAGTGATCGAACTTGGTTCTGTTGTGTTTCGATTGGTTTTGCTGTGTTTGAATTATGTCACACAATGTCCAAATTTGCTTCTTTTGTGTTCGAACTTGCTTGAGTCTAGAACTTAGTTCCTTTTCTCCTTTTGAAGCCTTATTTTTATCCGAGCTTGGGCATCTGTCTGATTTATTTTGCCGAGGATTTAAGACATTTATGGAGATGTTTCAAACACCAATCTTCAAAGTTTCAATATCATTCTTTCTCTTTTGAAGCTTGTCTACGATGCCTGCCATGTTCATTGAGCATTTGCATTTTCTTCCTTATAAATTTATAGATCTTATCTTTGATATGATCTTGGGCGCACTATCCACTTATGTTATTTCCCCGGCATATTTTTTATTACTGTACACTTGAGAAATATTGATCAGTAAGTTAAAATGTTCACTCATGTGCTTTTTCTCATCATCGATACTTAATTGTTTACACATATTCATCATCAAAATCAATCCAAGTAAAATGGGTTTGGTTCAACAATCTCTCCCTTTTTGATGATGACAAAACATTTGAGTGAATTACCTTTCAAACTAATAAAACATAAATATATATGGGAACTAAATAGAAATAATTCATTCAAAATAAAAAAATGCATAGCTCCCCCTTACAACATGCATCCATATTACTACTCAGAGTGTAATGCCCTACACACCCACCCTATGCGTTTGGACCATCCTGTATATTGTTCTCTAATGGAGCCTATGTGGAATGCTATTATTCTCCTATTCTCAAGGGCATTTTCCCATTTCCCTATACTTTTCCTATTTAAAGGAAATTACCTCCAAAATTTTGACAGAGTCTACCCTGAAATATTAAGATTTGAACCTATACAAGTATTTATCAATTAAAGTAAAACAATATTCTAAATTTTATAACATACATCCACACTCCCGCAGTTGCCCAAGACCGGGGTAAATCATGATGGCAATATACAAAATTGGGATCATACAGGTCCATCCACATATTATAATAACTTATTATTATGACATGTCATTTCATCTCATTTACAATATTTGAATCCCTTTAATTACAATTATACAAGTTCAAATGTATTACAATTATACATCACATGAAATCTTTGAATACAAATATATAATGACATGTGAATTTCAAATCCAATTTATTCTATCATAAGAATAATGTCTTCAACATTTGCTTACCAGTCCCAAGCCTCAGTTGGGAGTTTATACTTGACCTACCAGCTAAAAATTGAACATAAGAAGGAATAAGTCTAGGCAACTTAGTAAGTAGGCAAATAGTAAATAATAATCCATAATCAATAACATAGCATGTTCCATCAGAAAATATATAGTCATGTATAATATTCCAAGGTACAACTATACCATATCCATCATCATATTTGAGTCAAGGACATTGTGTGTTAACATCCAAAACATATATAGTCAGGCCCAACTCTTTTCATTCTATTCAATACTTCTTCAATACAAAACATATGTAACATTATTCACAATCTTATAATATACATCATTCATTCCTAAACAAAATTAAGGGATACTCTCTATCCCCTATCAAATCAAATAGTATGAAACTTAAACAATTATGGGATATCACTATCCCCAACTAAAACATACAAGCCTAGATACAAACAAATGGGATATTTCATATCCCCATTCAGTCATCATATTCAACTAGAAGAGGAGGCCTACTTAGTGAAATATACTCTCACCATTTCTTGAGTTCCAATTCCATAAGCTCCACAGCTTCCCATCCATACATAACTGATCCTATACATACAATAATTTCATCATTTACATAAGCAACTATAATAATTTTGTATCCAGCTAATCAATTATAATTTCTAGCTACTATAATTGATCCATTACTAAGTCCATATATCTCTCAAGTGTATAATCGCATTCTAACATTAATCATGAGACCATTTCTTTAAACACTTTCTAATCATGCATTTCATATATCGAATACATCAGGTTAATGTCTCTTTCATAGCCATTTACAGGCCACAATTAGATTAGCCAATCTCCTCACTTCTTATACAAAAGTATTTCTTTAACTAGACTCATTATCAATTACATACAACAACTTCATAGCATAACTAATAGTAATTTAATCTTAATTTCCTTTTTCCTTATGGCCTTTCATCAAACATTTCATCTTAATTCATAACATTACAACAAAGGTTTTCAAGGTAACTTCATGTCCAGCATCACATATCTTATAATTCATTTAGTTAAACTTAATCACATGTCAATTAAGCCTTTAATTCAACAAATTCATATCTCACATAACCTATACAGAATCTCAATCAGATCACACTCCAAAAATCAAATTTTTCATTTTCAAGCCATCCAAACAAGTTTTAAAATAGTCTAACTCATGCATTAATCAGTTTTCCCCAGGAATTAAAATATAATTCATGATATTCATGCAAAAATCATTGTTTACAAGTTTCTCTCAAACCCTAACAAGCATAAATCATGGTTTCCCTTGGCCAAATTACTTCAAAATTATGATAATTAAGCCATGAACCATTCCCCCATGCAAGTTACACATAAATCATGAATACACAATGACACCTTTTTATCGCATATAACATAATCTATCCTTATGGTGTTCAAGAACATAATTGTGTCATGTAGGCATCGCATATCATATATAAATCTTGGAATGCTCACCATTCCATTAATACACACATTCGTATAAAACAATACATATTGGCACAGTTATGGAATATCTCTTATCCCATTAGTTCCACACATTTCACAATAAGGAGAAAGACTTAGGATACTTATTTATCCCCACCAGTGTATACAATGAAAACGTAGCAATATGAGACATACTATCCAATACAAGCTTAGGATATTCTCTATCCCTCTCATTTAGACATCCATACACAAAATTAAGAATCATTATGCATGAAAACATGGGATATTTTCTATCCCCAGCAATCACATGTTTATATTATAAAGGACACCAATCATTGCAATCCAAGGGATACTCGTTATCCCCAACATCCAAGTAGTCACAAAACATAATAAACATTACTTTTAGAAAAGCACAGGATATCCACTATCCTCATTCATGCATACATGCCCAGATACAAAGCATAAGATATTCAATATCCTCATTTACCAATACATTCAACCAGAAAATAGCCTAATTATTAGTCCCTAGCTGGATGATAGCTCAAGAGGGGAGGTGAATTGAGCTTTCAAAAATTTTGGCCACTAACTTGAGAGATGTGCTTAAAATAAAAGAAAGTAAAACTCACAACACACAGATTTTTATAGTGGTTCGGCCATTTCTGGGTTCCTATTACTCCACTTTTCTGAGTCAGTCTCCTTTACTGAACTCAGGTTCTGCTAAACACTTGTTGGTTTTTCAAGCTTACCAACAACTTACTAATTTTCCAAGCTCACCAGAAACTTTTCCATGTTGGTTTCTAATCTCACTAAATAACTTATACACATTGGTTTCCAAGCTTATCAACTAACTTATTGGTTTTCCAAGCTAACTAAAAACTTTTACAAACTATTGGTTTTACAGAGCTCACTAACTAAGTCACTAGTTTTTTCAAATGGAAATGTATAGATTAATGCCTCTTACTCAGGCAAAGTTGTACAAAAATTAAAAATTAAATGAATTAAAAAAATATGCAATAAGATCAGATTTGTCAAACTCCTTTTGAAGTTGACACTGATTTGGCGTTGAATGCTTTGGCAGTGTTGTAGCAGTTGGAGTTGAACGATGGAAGATCTTGAATGCTCTTTTTGAATACTTGAATCAGATGATTTTTTGTGTTTTCTAGGTGTAAGGCCCTAAAAATTTTAGGTACGTAAATTTTAATTTTTGCCAGTTTGGCAAGGAGTATATTGGAATATAATTAAATTTTTGAGAAAATTATTATGAAAAAGTTATGAAATTGAGTGGATTATTAATATAAACATGAGGATGAGGTTTGGGGCACATTAAAGTATATTAAATAAATGATTTAAGTAAAAAAGAAAATAAATTTAAATCGGTGGAACGCCGAAGGTGTAAATACTAAAAAAGATAGATTTATTTTATGAAAAAATTATAAAAATGGATGAAATATCCATATTAATGTAAGTATGATGAGGATACATGTTAATCAATGATTAATAAGTGAAGGAAAATTGAAAATACATGTAGAAGGGTGAAATACTGAGTATGCCAATAAATTTTAGAATTTTGGTTTAAATCAATTTTAATTAAGAAAAATAAATTAAATTATGGAAAATGTCAGATTTAATGAATGGAAAATTAATATGGGTATATGATTTATAAAGTGGTCAGCCCATACATGTTTAAGGATGAGATTAAAGCAAGTTTAAAAAAGTCAGGAGAGGTGCACGTGTATGGAGCATGATAGGGCAGTAGACTGCCATGGAAAATTATCAAATAAAGGTGATGCAATCCCACTTCATCCCTATTCTCATGCATCCCCTCCCTTGCTTATGTTGAAGCTTTCCCCATCTTCCAAAAATCCACTTTTAAGCTTATATGCTTAAGGGAAATGGAAGTAAACATAGGTGGGTGTGATTTGCAACAGATGGCCATGATCTTCTCTTGAAAGTAAGGTGAGACAGCTAGCACAAGTGATGAATTAATCCCTATAGGTGGGACCCACCACAAAAATCATAGTTTTTAGGTATGGAAGTTGCTAATCCAAGTTGCTAATCATGTTTATGGAATGAATTCATGAAGATCTTGATAAACAAAATTTGTTATAGATTAATTTAGGATTCTAGGTAATTAGAGTTTGCTGGAATATTGGTTAGCATAATTAAGGGGCAATGATTGATGTTATTGCGGTATGATTAATACTTAATTAGTGAAAACAAGGACTTGATATAATGGAATGGATTACACCATGCTAAAAAATTGAAATTCAATGGAAATGCCTTATTGCCACTAACTATTACGGTTGAAATTCTTAAGATTTAAGCTAGGTGATTAAGCCTAATTATAGGGGGTTAATCATGGATTAGTTAATGTATTAATATGGTAACTAATTACCTCAAACAGATTGGAAATGATTAAGGTAGACAACAAGGTCTGAAATAGAACATGTATTGCATTAAAATGCCTTATTAAGTAGCCATCTTGAGCTTAATTAAAATCTTATCAAATGAATTAATTTTATGAATATAAAAATATTTTGTCATTTTCCATGATGAATGAAAAATCTAAAAATTTTAGTAGAAAAATTCCAACATTAACATGTCCCAAAAAATTCAAAAAATAAATACCCTAAAATTCTTTGCTACCAGAGTATCCATCTTGAAATTGCACATAGTGCTGATGGCATCCCAATTTTGACCCATAAATTGTTTGATAAAATTTTTATATATTGAAGTTATCTTTCTAACAAGATAAGAACTATTAAATTCTGAGTTTATGTGAGAGAGTTATACCTAAGATAGTATAACAATCTCTAAATCAATAAGCGTTACCTTGTGGGGCCCATGACTCCCATTGTGAGCTGAATTAATAAATGTGCATTAAAATTATCTACAAAATGATATAATAATCACTTAATTTGGAATTCATATGGAAGATATATACCCAAATTACTAAAACTATTCCTAGGAAATGATTCACTACAAAAGGTGTCACCTAACGATCCAATTTAGAGGCTGAATTAAAAAAGGTATTCACATCAAAGTTGTAAGACTTGAAGTTATATAAATAATGAGAAATAACTAAATTTAGAATTAATATAAGAAATTTATGGATAATTTACTATAACTGGGTCTAGTATGGCGAAAATGGAATTATGTAAAATGCAATGAGATGTATTAGACTGAAAAATCTAATCATTATGATTCATTGTATTAATAAGAATTATTTATGTATAATTATATGTAAATAAGATATGGGATTCATGTGATATTTGTAGGATTTTCTAGCATGGGGTTAACAAATCGAGTTTGAAAAGATGTGGATTATGAAGTAGATCATTATGAGGTAAGTAGGTGCACTTGTATGCTAGCATGAATGATTGAATGGATGGGGATAGTATCTATCCCATTGTGCTAAACAGGCATATATGTTTTGGATGTAATGACTGTGAAGGGATAATAAGTTCCCATGACTGTTTTGTTATAATAATTCAATGGGATAGGTATCCCATATTTGTTCTGGTGTTATAATTGTCTGTGATTTTACAAAGATTGATTGCGTATATGAGTAGGATTGTGAATATCAGAGGATTAACAAATAAAAACGAGTTGTATCCATGGTGTGGGATTAGTAAAAATCCCAAGTTATATGATTTGTGTATTGATGTTATTTCCCGTTTAACATATAGATCAGTGGGATAGAGGATATCTCGTGCTTGTGTTTATTATGATTATCTTGATGTATGAAAATGTGAATATATAATATGGAGATATGAGAATATCTTGAAATGCAGATTATACATGAGTATGATTTTGTTATGCATAGGTTGGATGTATAAAGACAAGATTTTTTTTTTTGAAATCACCTGGACGTGATCATGCTTGGATGACATGAATTGATATGTATGCAAACGTGTTGATTAGTTCTTAGGATACAGATAGATCCCTCATTTTGTTAATTATTTTTTGATTTCACACCTACTTACTGAGTTTACCCAAACTCACTCTTCATTTATATTTTTAGTCAGCAAGTTGAGCCATGAGAAGTCTAGTCAGGAAAGTACAACTAGGGATTTATATTTTAATAATATATTAAATTAAAAATTTTCATCATATTTATATTTGAAATCATGTTAGCATATGTCCAATGATGTATAAAGTGTTTCAAAGAGAGATAATTCTGTATAATTGTAATGTAAAAGCATGTCATTATATAATTAAAAGTGTGTGGTTGGAATTTGTATAGTGGAGAAGCACATTCACTTCCATTATGATGCAGCCGTGATCCTGGGGGAGCCTGTGGAGTTATAGGGATGTGTGTGGATAAATAGAGGAATATTGGAGTGTGTAATTTTTTATTGTTATGAATTATAATGAAGAAAATGTATCCTAATATGAGTAATGAATGCTTGTGCATAGGTGGACAACCCTACTTATAGGGAAAACTCTGTCTAATTATCTGTAGAATTTAGATAAATTAGAAAATGGTATTAGAGCAACCGCACCTTAGAAGTGGAAAAGTCATGGCATAATCATAGCAGATTTGTAATGTAAAATAGAGTGACAACCCCCGGAGGGCGGGGTGTTACACTAGGATGTGATTATGTGTTGCTTTAATCATCTTTTTATAGGCTTTGAGAGAAGATTTAGCTGTTGCAACCTTTAACACTATTTTCAAATTATAAGGCAGAGTTAGTAACGATTTTTTGCATTCTGTTGAGCTTCAGAATTTTGAGTTAAGTAGCCAAAACTTCTGACGTTTGATCCACCACTTATTAGAATTTCTGAAGTAGTTCCTCAGAATTTCTGATATAAGTGTTTTCTTGGCAGTGTTCTCTCAAAATTTTAGTGCGTTGACTTTGCTGTCAATGGTCATATTCTAAACTTTTGAAGAACTTCTGAGAAATTTCTAAGATACCTATTAAGATTGGATTTTTGCTTTTGATATATTTTTTTAATTCTTGCCTTCTTGAAGATGCTTCTGAGAAAACTTCTAAGTTGCTTCTTGTCACACCCCGCTTTCTTAGGCATGATGTCCTATTTTACACTATATTTCACCTAAATTTGCCCACTTTTAGGGTGGGGTGGTTGGGTCCCATTTTCTAAATGGTCTACTTTCTACAGAAAATCGGATAGCCTCCCATGAAAATGGGGTTGTCCAAACTTGTACAAGCATACTACACCCCATAATATACATTGATTCCAAATAAAATAATGAATTAACTTCTAAAATACATATACTTACAATCATACAGCCCAAGATCTGGGTTAAATCATGATGGCAATATACCTACTAAATTAACACGCAATTCATCCACAATACTAATCTGACATGCCACTACAATTCCATACACATCATTTACATACTTCATTTATCATTATGCAATAATTAAAATTATTAATTACAATTATAACACACAACAGGATTTCAATCCCAATTCTATCATATCAACATAATTACTATCTTCCTTGTCTCCATTGCTTTACCTACTAGCTAAATATTAAAACAAGAAGGCATGAGTTTGGGCAATTCAGTAAGTAGGCAAGTATAATAGAAAATTAATAATCGATAGCTCAATGACATAATATGTTCAAATCCAAATTAAGATCAATTCATGCTCAATATTCTTCAAACAAACATTTCATATAATTCAACTCTATCATACACATCACAATATCTAAAATGTACATAGCTTTCCATTCCATTTCATTCACAATACCACATATGCATAGCATTAATCATAATAACAAAATATTCTATATCTCTCTTGTTTAGACATCCATAAACAAGAATAATGTTATCATATATAAAGGTCGATCATTGCAATCTAAGGGATACTTAATATTCCAAATTTTTACATAACTAACAATTCAATCAAATGTCAATCTACAATCCAATATGGGATATCCACTATCTCCGAACCAAAACAAACATGCATGCCTACTTACCTCAAAAGAAGAATTATCTTATAGCACTTGAATTCTATTGTTGCTTCCAAGCTTTCTATTCCATGTAATAGTCCTATATACATCACATTGGTCACCATTCAATTCGTTCACAACATTAAACATATCAATTCAGTAAATTATATTTCCTAATCATGTATTTATACATCATGCTAATGCCTCAATCATAGCCAATTCTAGACTATCACTACCCTCATGGAAGCAATACATTAAACATGTAATTAACATTACTTAATTTAGGGTTTTCTCTACAGGGCATCATTAAAATCTTCATTTCTTACAACATTTACTTCACATATACATGATTATCACTTAAATCAACTTATAATAAACTCCATTAAGCTTTAAATTCAATCAGTTCATAGCTTATACAACCTATATATAAAAGGCCCTTCTTAACCACACTTAGAGCATAGTTCCAAAACCTATTTCATTGGCTCAAATCATCCTAAACAAGTCATAAAACATCATAATTCATGTATTAATCATTTTTTCCATGCTTATGCTACCAAATCTATCATTTTCCTAATTTTTCCTCAATTCAAAAATTTCCCAAAACCCTAATTATGCCTAATCATCAATCCTCATGTCCCATTAAGTTCCAAACCATTATTAAGCATGCATACATCATTTTCCCCATAATTTTTACGCCAAATCCATCATTTTTCTCCAAAATCCCCAAATTCCCAAAACCCTAACTTAAAAAAATCAAAAATAAGGAGGGAAAAACCAACTTACCAAGCAATCCACACATGGCTTTCTCTCGCTGACATAAATCCAAGCCCAGAACTCCAGTTAGCACCATCCATTTGAAGGAAACTTGATTTTTCTCCCATTTTCACAGTTCAAATCACCAAAAGCTGTGTTTAAACGAAAGATCACATAATTTACTAGCTAGGTAAGATGATTTTCTAGTTAAATAGGCAAGAAATAAGGCTAAGCGGGGTTAGGGCATGAAAGGGGAAGAAACAGAATAGAATGGGCCAGGTTAAAAAAACCCGAGCCATATATTTATAGCCACTGACTGGTGCCGCCGGTGCCAGATTGGTGCCACGGGAGCCACGCCACTACCGCGCCGCCATGCCAAGATTGATCAGCACTGCTGGTGCCAGTTTGGTGCCGTCGGCACTAGCCATGCTATCCTGTGCTATTTCAATCATAACTTCCTCATATGATATTGGATTCACATTATTCTTTTTGTTACGAAGATAATTTCAAGATCTATAACATTTATGTTGATCACGTTTTCTAATTCAGTCTTAAAATATGAGTAATTTGGTCTCAAAGTGACACCTTATATTTCAACCCAATTTACAACTCTAGAGATAATTGTAGTATTTTAGCTCTAATTTCCTCTTATGATATCCAATCTATATAATTTTTGATTCATTGTAAAGATAATCTGAAGAGATATAACTTTTTATGTTAATAACATTTTGAAAGTCATCCATCATATATGTCAAAATTTATGTACAAGTGACGCCTAGAGTATTTCTACTTCATTTTCTCATACACTATGCTCAAATTACACTTTATCTTCAAAATTTTCTTCTAACGCATTTAAGTACTAAGCTTAATAACTTTAAAATTTTCAAATTAGCCCATATTATCATATCCTTAGCAATATTTGCCAACACTTCCTTATTTTAACGCCCTAGGTGTTACACTTCTCAGGATATTCTAAGTATTGTGTTAGCATCTTGAGTTGCTTCTGATAACTAACTCATGATGACATGCCATGCAATACAATATCAAAACAAGCCAACTAAACACATATACGTAAATCCAATTTTCAAAATAAACACATGGAAAGACATAATTTCATCATTCCAAATCATAACAAAATATAATGAACATTATTCAAATTACAGTGCCCATATGCAAAATTATGAGATAATCACTATGCCCAGCAAGCCACACATGCACACATGTGTAATCGGAAGAAGCCTACTTACCTCAAGGATGAACAATTACACAAATCCTCAAATTTTACAACTTAGCTTTCAATCAATGCTCAATTGGCCCTATACATATAATATGCACCAACATTCAATTTACATATTGTTTCAAATGGGAAAATCTATTTAATTCACAAATAGGCAAAAACCAACTAATCACCTCATTAGGGCTTGTTCTTTTCTCATTACTCAATTACACATCCCTTACACTTGTTCTAGTAGGGATTATCACCCCTTTCAAGTTACAAGTTCATATGATTTAATTTTGGGAGTTTTCACCTAAATCACACTTCTAGTGGTTTCTTCATTAGAATACCCTCCTTAATGTTTAATAATCACTTTCAATAATCACTTGAGTCATTTACATAGTTGGCAAACTTAGTAAACACAAAACAACCCTTACATGTGAAATTTCCCAATAATAAGCAGTTCCATTTGCATTGAACAATGCCATAGCTCAACTTATGCATTCCAAACTTTAAAACAAGCAATAAAATTTAATTAAGGTGATTAATCTCATACAAAGGCAGCCTTAATCAAGTTAATATTATCATGAGTTATGATGATCACAAAAATCAGATTTACAACCTGTTTCAAGTCACCAAACAGTGGATTTTTAATCATCATGCAACATGAAATTTTTCATGGGTTTTAAATGCATAAACTTAGCCGATTTTTCTCTCACATTTCACTCACCAAATTCAAGTGAAATAAACACAATTTCCAAGTGTACAAAATACCCATTTTGCTATCCATTTTTGGGAGGTTCTTCTAATGTAATTCCAAGCGTGAATTTGCATCCTTTTTAATCCCTATTACTACCCAAATTTTTAACTACTATTTAATCATCCATTTAGTGCATCCAATACCTTATTTTAGGGGCTATTTACTAACTAATTAGGGTTGCAGCTGACCTATCCATTTATACTTCACTTCCCATTGAGGCATTTCATCAAACATGTTTTGTGCATCATTTGATTATAAATTTTCAGCAACATGTATAATGTTTTGTGAATTTAAGGCTACATACACTTAATGATTAACGAAATTAATATTAATTTAGCATCATAAACAAGTTAATTAAACCCACGATTCATCAATTTATGATCCCAACTCACCATTCATGTCAATAAACAACTCAACAACTCAATATGTTGTCCACTTCATGGACAACAACATTCATGTGATTAACGACCCCAATCTCCTCCAAAATGTTGCAATCATCATCATCCTAATTTTTCCCATGAATTTTGAAACAAAATTACACATTTTCCCCATTAACAGGTCACAAATTTGCATGGAAACAACCCAAAACAGAAATTGTGAAATTGATTTGGTGAAGAAGTCTTACTAACGAAATTTGGTGTTAATTCCTCTTCAAAACGATGTAATATACCTGGATCTTCAAGTGTTCTTCATAGATAGCTACAAAATGAGGAGAAAACAGTTCCTCTTCTTCCCAAATCACACCCAAACACATTGGGATTTGAATCCCTAATTGCATGAGATTGATTGCAAGTGAAATCCCTAGGATTCCACGCAAAAATCAACGGAGAAAAGGGATGTGAGGGGTTTGTGCTAGGGCTGTTTGAGTGAAAGGGGAAGGAGGCTACATTTTTGGGAAGGAGAAGGGTGGTGGAGCACATAAGGGTGTATTAGATATGGTGCTACAATGGTACAAACCCCCCATCATACACATGCAGCCCTAGTTTTCCATTATTTCATCAATTAAATCTCTTCAAATATCAAAATTATTATGACATTACATCTCCCATACATGTGTATATTAATTGCGTAAATAATTTCCCTAAAAATTTTAATTATTCATGTGCATAATAATCCAAATTTAATTATTTAAGAAAATTCGTTACCTCAAAAACAATCTGGGGTGTCACAAAATGAGTCTGCCACATATCTAAGCTCATGTACAAAGGTTGAATGAGTATTGCTCTTATCATGAATATTCACTGGAATTGATGAAAATACAAATTTTCTTATAATCATGATACTTGAGTAAAAATATTTGAATGATGGTGCTTGAATGAGATACATTAAATAATGGCTAATGATTTGGATTAATGGAAGTATATGCCTCAAAGAAACATCATATTATAAGAAAATAGTTGTTGAAACAAAAAACAAATTCAAGAGATTTTCATTAAAGTTATAAAGTTATGTTCTTATCTATTCAATGCAAAATCACAAAAGAAATAGAAAAAGAGATTGTGTTTTGTCAATCATCAAAAAAGAGGAAATTGTGATGCTCCACCTTGCAAATTATTTATAATTACTCATATTTTGATGATTAACAAATCCACAATGAAACATATATGTAAAATGTCAAGACTCACAAAATACTAAAGTGTAGAAAGTTAAGTGCAGTATGGCAGCCAATAAGCACAATTGCCCGGGGATATTGCTTGCCATGCAATCACATTGTAGTCACCCATAAATATCGCTTGCCCCACGATCACATCATAGCCACCCATGGATATCGCCTATGATGTCCCAGCAAGGAGTGCAATCCCTAGACAACCATAGTTGATGTAGCAACCACCTGCGGGAGGTGCTTGCTTGCCACCAGAATGGAGTACCGCCTAGTAGGCCCACGTCACGTGTGCATACCGCTTGGATTGTAGTCGATATTGCAGTTGCCTACAATACCGCCTACAAATGGACAACAAAATGGGTTTTGAAAGAAGCCGGGGTTTCGACCAAAGCCGATAATCCATATCGTCTACCACCTCACCTGGACCGCAATCGATATTACAACCCCCTACGATACTGCCTACTGACTCTAATGGTTGAAAATTTTGAATCTTGCAACACATTTATTGCAACCTAATCATTTCCAATGATTATGATTTTGGAAGATTTATTTAAGGAGAGATATTAGAACATTACAAGATGATGGTTTCAGAAGTTTAACATATCCATTAAGCCTTAACCTTCAAATCCTTTCTCAAGTCATAGCCAAAGCAAAAACCTTCTTTACATCTTATTCAAAGCTTTCATCTACAAAAAAGAGGGAAGATCTACACAAAAGGCAAGTTTCAAAGATCCTCTGCATCAAAGTGGGCTAATTAAGGATCATAAAGGCTTCCCCCAGCACTTTCATTGATTCACTGCTCAAAAGTGTAAAATCTTCTTTCTTACTTTATTTTGTGTATTCCTTGAGTTGGTATATGAGACTAACCTCGAGAAGAATAAGTGTGATTGTTGAAAAGTGTCTCTAATGGAAAATTTCTAATTCCTCGCAAGTGCATGAGTTTACAGCAGTATAGCTTGCAAGAACAAGGATCAATCCCATAGAGAATTGATCAAACTAATTCAATTAAATCTAGTTACTAAAACTAAGACAATCCTAGATCAAAAAGATGAAGTGGAAACTAACTAAATCACTTATAAGATTAGATAAGATAACAAAAGTAGTCAGTAATGTAAAGGAGATTTCACAGGTTGCAAGAGTCTAGGGATTCTATTTCACCACTCATTGATATCCTATGTCATTTGGATGTTGAATTCAATTTATTATCTTGGGTTTGTTCTATCCAATATATGATTATTACTATTAGGCATGCAGGTTTAAATCAAGTATTTTCACCCATCGAGTTACCTATGGTGTGTAGTGTAATTGAGGTTGATAATCCATTAAGACCAAAAGAATTATAATGAACCAAATAGATGAGTTTAGTATAAGGTTTCTACCATAACTATCTATTCATTCACTCAAGAGAGCTCTCACATAGTTTAGAATAAGGCATTAGACAATCATCTAATTCATAAAATTGGTGATTAAGGAATTAAATAAATCAAATAATTGTAATAAACACAATGAATAAAATAAGGTAAACTTGAATTGATTAACCAACAATCCCTATTTAACATAGAATATCCATGAGAGCTAATTCATTATCCTAGAAAAAAAAATAGTTCATGATAAAAATAAAAGGAACTCCATTTATAAATCTTAAACTAGTGTGGAACTTGATTCTCCCATTGAAAACCTGCTTTTTTAGACTTGAATAGCTGCAACAACCTGAAAATTTTTTTGTGCAAGACAATTCATAAAAAGACATAGACTTTCCATGAAACTTGCGCAAACATCAACTTAATTTGTACATGGATTTGTCACAATTTCCATCTGATTTTTGCATAATCTTTCTCAATTTTATTTTTGTAGAAATGCTGCCATTCAAATTGCATATATTTGCAATCAAAATATTGAAATTTTTATCTAATTTGTGCATAGAAATTCCATGGAATTAAGCCTAAAAATTCCAATTAATTTGTTCATGGAATTTTTAGACTAAGTTTGCGTGTAGAAGATTCAATTTTATGTTTGCGCAAACAATTTGTAATATGTTTTTTGCAAATTTTTCTCCACTTGAATCTGCAATAAATTCTCCAAGATGTTTTCGCATTAACCTTGAAACTTGTTGATTTTCGTATGACTTGTTGAATGTGCCTTGCAGAAGGTATTTTTATTGAAGTTGCTCATGTTCTATTTGCAATTCAAATTGCGCAATTTATCCTCCATGTAATTAGAGCATGAATTCTTTGATTAGGCTATGCATAACCTAATTACAAATTTTCCCAAATGATATGGGAAAGTTCTCTCCTGGATGTCCATGTGAAGAATTTTTGCTTCCAACACTCTACTTCATGTTTAGACCTTGAATCAAATATGTCCAACTTGCTATCCACTTCATGATCAGCTACATAAATCCACTTAATCCTCATGTTTAATACTTGATTGATGGCTAGGATTGATGCCCCCATCGTGGTACATTGTAACGCCCTGCACCCCCAACATTTGTGTTTTGACCCTCTAAGTCAATTCTGCTTAACATATCTCACACTGAGGCCAATGCGGGATGCCACCATCTTATATTCCAAAGAAAAATCTTACAAAAAATCCGACAGTCTCCCCTAAAATATAAGGCATTTCTCTTATACACTCATGCATTACATAATAATACAATTCTATTTATCTATACAACACATAAAATCATTAAAAATAACCCATACACCCACAACTACCCAGAACCATAGTTGCATCATGATGGCAATTAACACTGAATATATATACAATATTCATCCCCCATTTTATAAACATTGTATCATTATAACATGTTAATATAATTCTACATCCATTAGATTTATTAAATACAATTACACATACACCAGGATATTACAATCCTAATTCTATCACATTATCCTATATAATATCTTCTTTGGTTCCCATACTTGACCTACTAGCTAAAAAAATTAAAATAAATGGGTGAGTTCAGGCAAACTCAGTAAATAATTGTATAACAAAACATAGACGACAAGTTAGATCCAACAGGCATCCCAAATCATATTTAACACAAATAAAATCTCAATTTTATGCCATCCAGGCATAGATACATCAAGTGCAACTCATAGTTTAACCTATCAGCTCACAATCCAGATATCACAAGAATACTATATAATCCAGGAAATGTTACATTACATAGCAATTGAATACTTAATTACATCACAGCATAACACATCTAATTCATACATCTTAGGATCTTCACTAATACCAATTCACATATGCATTCACAATACCATATAAAAATTTCTATGATATTCATCATCCCAAACATTCTACATTCATACAAGTACTTTATAAACACAAAGATCATAGGGTAATCATTATCCCCATTCACTCATACATGTTTACGTGCATAAACATGGGATCCATCTTAGTCTTTATGGAAGAACCATGAGAATACATCTCAACATTTAACACATACATAAACACATATTAAACAATAATTCACGGGATATTCACTATCCCTAACAGTCATTTCATCCATGCCCATTTGCAAACATATGGGATAGACACTATCCCCATCTGTTTAGACATTCACACATTGAAAACAATTGCACCTACTTACCATATATGAAGCAGCACTCTCCACAAGGCCTCTAGCTCACTATTTTGGCTTCCAAGTATGCTTCCATAATCCTACATACACATGTATTCCAAATAAGACATGCAATTTGGCATGGGTTTCAAGTGCATAAACCCATTAGGTTTTTCATTTTACTCATACATCATTCTAAGCCAAACAAACATTATTTCAAGTGTCATAAACTATCTACCTAGCTGCCCTTATGATTGCCATTTATGGTGTTTATCCATATGCCTTTCTAATACATATAATCATTCCAGTGGGCCTCTATTTTTGCTCTCTTTTTACCCATGTTAAATCACCCTTTTAAGACATCTAAAACCTCATTAGAATGCCTAATTAGTAACCAATTAGGAGTTGTAATGAAACCTTTCACAACCACTTTGTTTCTCATTGAAACATTTAATCAAACACTTGATAGGCATGCTTTAATCTAACAACTTCAGCAATATGTAATCTACTCATGCATTCTCCACAACATACAACTAATATTCAACATAATTAATAGGTAATTAACATTAATAATGAGCAAATTAAGTAATCATTTTGTTGCTATCATCATATCCACGCACCATCTCATTCCATATTTGGAAATGACGTTGTCCACGACACACTCTTATTTACCATGCCTAAATCACCCTCTAAATCATGTAATCAGCATGTTAATCACTTCTCCTATGAAAGCCCCATCAAATCCATATTAAATAATCCAAAATGCCCCACGAATTTGCCTAAAAACCCCAATAAAACAAAACTTGCAAATTAAAGGTGCTTACCACAACTTTCATGTTGATTCCTCCATGAGAACAAGGTCTCCATGCTAAATCTTCAATTTCTTCCACCAGCTACTATGGGATGGGTTTTAATGGTGCAGAACAAAAAATTTTCCCATCCTAATCATACCCAAACGGGTTAGGTTTTGCTCTCCTCTTACGTGGAAACGAATTACACTTGAAATCCCTAAGTTTTCTTAGCAAAGATCGAGTGGAGAAGGGATGAGAGAGAGAGGGTTAGGGCTGCTGCGTGAATAGAAACAAGGGAGGAATGGTTTTTGGGGAAGAGGAGATGGCAGAGCATGTTTAATGCTCTAGGTTATGGTGCTCTGCTGGTATAATATCATGACATATACATGCATCCATTTTGTAATGGTATTCTCAAAACTAATTATAATCAATAATTCATTTAATCAACACCCTCTCATAATCCATTAAATTACACAACTAAATACTTTCAAGTTTAATAAATTCATGTGCATATTATCCCAATTTAATTAATCACAAATAGACTTTATTTACCATGAATTCTAGCTCGCTCGATAATAAAACCCCAAAAATCACATAAAAATAAATAAATTATTTACAAATTCTACTTTATATGTGTACATTTATCTTTATGAGTCTTATATACAAATTTTCAAAATTATGTTGCATAATTAATACACAAAATTCTAAATTATGCAATTTAATCTTGTCATTTTTGTCCTTAATTATTCACCAAGAGCAGTTTTAGTAATTTGGCCATAACTTTCTTATAAGAACTCTGAATTAAATAATTCTTATTCCATTGGATAGATAATTTCAAGGACTACAACTTTCATGTTAACTACTATTTCCAATTTAGCCCCCATATATGTTGAAAATTTTAATAAAGTGACCCAATGTTTTATGTGTTAGAAATATAATTTCAAGATATACAACACTTATGTTGACCATATTTTCAAAATTATTCTATTATCTATGTCAAAAATGGATTACAAATGACCCCTTTTTCTAATTCAGTATTTTCTTAATGTACATATGTGCCCTTTTGGTTTTTTCTCCATTTCTCCTTTATTTAATATCATTCTTTTCCATCCATTTTCACATAAATTTTCCACATAAATTGTGATCACAAAAACACAATGCATAATTAGAAATAACATCATGTAATTATTTAAAAATAAATGCATTAATTTTTATCATAAATTATGCACACGTCACGATATTTTCCAAACTTCTGGTGCATTTTCTCATAAATGAAAATCATAATTTAATTTATTATTATTAATCAATTATCAAAATACCTAACATTTGAGTTCAATAATTAGAATTTAAATGATATAATTATTGTACCTAATTGATATAATCACATTAAATTCTTGTATACATCACATTAGGTTAAACTATTTCATCCCAATTTCCACAAATGCTCATGCATACAGTCAAATTTTTATTTTGCTAATTTTATGAAACTCAAACATCAACTTTTTAATAATGATCCACAAATTAACACCCCTAGGTGTTACTTGAGGATTGCTTTGTCAAAAATAGCATGTTTTGGCCCAAATGTACCTAAATTACACCAAATTGACCTAAAACATAAATTAAATCCATTGAGTATAATATTTGATCTCATGTGGATATAAACCAATAAAATCATGTCGGTTAAGGATCCAAAATATTTAATTTAGGTATTTAAATATGATAAATTATGAGCTTATCAAATACTCGCAAACTTAGCTTTTGATCTTCCTCGAGCAAAATATCAACCATAACTCATGAACAATTAGGATAATCTTCTCACAAACAATCAAGAACATGCTAAAAAAATTTCACATGTACACATAATTCAGCAAGCATTGAAGAAACTTGCCAAGTAATCTCATGAAGCTCATACTTCATCAATACCTTCATGAAGTGAGAATGCGTGTGTGTGTGTGTGCTTTGTCAATCTTATGCTACATGCATGCTTTTTCAATCAACAATATGCAAACTAGTAATTCTAATGATCTTCACAAAGCACCCCATGAGCTAGCTTTTCATAATCTCTCTCCATAAATGTAGATAACTTTTTCCACTTAGATCAATAAGTCTTTATGAAGCTTGTAATGGGGCCTTAGGTTTGACTAATAAAGACAAGAGATAAGGATTCACAAAGAAATAGATCATAAATGAATTGAACATGAATGTTCACTCTCGTAACTTTTTGTTTGTTCTTCTCTCTTTTCTTAAAGGCTGAATTACTACCACACCCCCAAACTTATTTTCTTTTAAGTTCATTGGGATGTGATCCCCCCAATTGAAGGATGAATCCTTCATAATTCTTTTCCTTTTGGCATTCTTCTTTCAAATACCCCCAAACTTATCTTCTTTTGCTCTCTCATTCCTCTCTACAACCATGTGTATACAATATGTCTCTTAATAGGTCAAGCATAATTTTTCAGGTTTAAAGGGTTTGGATGATGAGGCTAAAGAAAGAAAAGTTGAATGGTGGTCTTTCACATGCTTTGCATATGTCATTCTTTCATTAAGGCTCGACGAGAACACTAGTGACATAAATGTACTAGGTTAGTTTGAATGGCTCAAGCTGATCCAATAATGCCTAAATCATTTCCAAGTAAACATATTATCTAGAATTTTTCCTTGAAGAATAATCAAACAAGTTTTTGTATGTTTATGTCAATCAAAATATGTCACTAAATTCACAACATTATCAACTAATCCACATACACTTTATATGATCATAATATAAGGTGCTCAATGAGAATTTTATCATTCATGAAAAAGAATGACTTATCACAAAAATCATTAAATCACAAGGGAGCACCTATTCTTCAAATCATGTGCAATGACAATAAAAAACTAAGTATATGTTAATGATCATCAAGAGAGAATCACTGAATTCAGTCCCATTCAAATTCAACAATTTCGCATAATCACTCTTGGATTTTCTTAACAAAGAAATCAAAAGTGAAGCTCATCAAAACAATGTATACTCGAATTTTGAAAAAAAAATCATCCCAAATAAAAAAAATTTTCACCCCTAAACTTAAACAAAACATTATCCTCAATGTTAAAGAAAAAATTGCATAAGGGGAAAAGATACTTTCTTATGGGGGGCATGCTATCCTTGGATGGTGGATAGGGTTGCTTTTTATGGTGGAAAGAAACTTTTTGATGCACGACCTCAAGAAGAGATTATCTGAAATCAAGAAAAATAAAAAGAACCTAAACATAAATAAAAAACAAAACAAAACCAAAAAGAACTAAATATCCTAAGAGAGAAGGAATGAGAAGTAGTTCAAATTTATAGTCGTTAGCTTGACTATCTCCTTCTTTACTCAACATCTCTAAGGTGGATTTTGGCTTTTCGATGTTACAGTTCTTTAAATCTTGGTATTGGCTTGTGAAATTTTGGAGCTCCCAGTTGATAAACATATTTGAATGATTCAACATTGTCTAGTTCATCTCCATCAACTAATACTACTTCCACTATGTTTATAGACTTTCCTAAAAACTCCTCAATGATTCTATCCATCTTGAAACAATTCTTGTTCTCATTGGACAGCTTCGTCTCCTTGAACATATCAGATTTCACTATATGGTCTTAGAATTGCATTAGCTTTTCTTATAATGAAAAAGAAATAATCATTGAAAAGAATGAATCGTTTGCCTACAAATGCATACCTTAAATGATTAGGCAATTGCTTCAGTTCCAATTTTGCTTTGATCTCCTCCTTTGTTGAATCTTCATTAAGATTTTCAATCATCTCACTAGATTTTTCTTATGGGAATACATCCAAAGCCAGAATAAGCTTCATGCCATCACAAATTTTTCAACAACTTTGCTCTATTTCAAATGCCTAGGAAAAGGGACCAGTGGATCATAAGGTGGTGGTGGATTATAGTTAATTGAAGGATCTCAAATTGGGAACGTAGCTCTCCCAGCAATTATTTTCTCCTTTGACTCCTCTGACTCCTTGTCAGCACTAGGGATGTGACTCTACACAGCCTCTACAATCTGCCCCATCTACATATCGATTTTCTTTATAGATGCCTCCACATTCTAAAATCTTGCTTCATTATTTTGAAACTAAATCTGTGTTGCTTGGATAAAACTTTGCATAGTCTCTTCAAGAGTAGGCTTCTTTGGTTGAAATGATGTTCCTGTTGGATTCTCATTATGATTGTTATTCCATGAAAATTTTTGATGAGTTCTCCAACCAGCGTTATAGGTGTTCGAATATGGATCATTATGGGGTTGCTAGTTGTAAAAGTTTATCACATTAACTTATCCCAAAAAATCTATAAAACCTTGACTAGAAGGACAAACATTGTGTGAGTGATCAAAAATACCACAAATTGAACATTACTCACTAGGAATAGGTTATTTATAGTTCATTATCATGAAGCACATCATTTTCATTTGTTTTGCAAGCTTCGACACCTGCATTACAAGTTCATTACTAGAATTTACTTTATACATACCCCTAGACCTACCTCTAACACTTTTTTACAGCGAATTTTTCCCAAGCATCTCATATAGATCATAAGTTTCCTTCAGGGTCTTCTCTCCCATTGCTCTTCTTGCACTATTACTAACCATGGCTTGGCATGGTTGTGTCAGCCCATCATAGAAAAAATAATTTAGCAACTTTAAAGAAGGAATACAATGGTGAGGACATTGAATAAGTAATTCTCTTTCCCAAGCCTCATGGAATGCCTCACCTTCTATCTGAGTAAAAGTTACTATCTTACCTCTTAGTTCTGCAGTTTTATCATGAGAATAAAATTTACCAATGAACTTATTATAAACTACATCCCATGTGGTTAATGAACTAGAAGCCAATGTTATGAAGCAACACCATGGAAAGAAGAAAGCATATTAAAGTGTAGATGGTTCATCTCATAATTCCTGGCATTATCATCTAAAACAATGCATGAAGGCAATATTCCTATAGTAGGATATGCAAACTCCTTCATCAACTGCTATGCTTGTGAAGCTACCCTATTTTCCATGTTTTCACCCATCTGTTCTTCTTCTTCTTCTTATTCGCTTATAATCTATCTCTATTTTTCAACTTTATCAATACGATTGTTGAAAGTAACAACATAGGATTCAGCAATCATCTTCCTAGCATTTACAACTCAAAAAAAGAAAGAAACAAAAATTACACAAAATAAAAATCCTAAAAAAATACAACAAAGAAAAAAATTATAAACAATTTAATTATATCAATCCCCAGCAACAATGGCAAAAACTAAATGGTCAAAATCTAATTACTTGCAAATGCATGAGTCTATAGAAGTATAGTGTGCAAGAACAAGAGTCGATCCCATAGAAAATTGATCAAACTAATTCAATTAAATCTAGTTACTAAAACTAAGACAATCCTAAATTAAAAAGATGAAGTGGAAACTAAGTAAATTACTTATAAGATTAAATAATATAACAAAAGAAGTGAGTAATGTAAAGGAGATTTCATAAGTTCTAAGAGTCTAGGGATCCGATTTCGCCACTCACTAATATCCTATGTCATTGGGATGTTAGATTCAATTCATCATCTTAGGTGCATTCTATCCAATATATGATTATTACTATTAGGTGTATGGGTTTAAATCAAGTATTTTTACTCATCTAATTACCTATGATGGGTAGCATAATTGAAGTTGAAAATCCATTTAGATCATAAGAACTATAATGAACAAAATAGATTAGTTTAGCATAAGGCATCTGTAATACCCAGGGTTTTAAAGTAAGAAAATATTTCTTAAATCATTCACTTGGGATCATATATATATATATTTGAAAGATTTGTTATGAATTTCAAGGTGCATATGCAAGGATAATTAAATGACATTATTTTTATATAATTGAGGGGAATAATTATGGGTTTTAATATATCCATGAAAGGGAATATTGGATACATGTCTTTGGAAAAATAATCATGGCCAAATATGAGGTAAATATTGCAAATCTTGGGTTGCACGTGTCGATTTGGATGTGCACTGCCAAAGCATCAAAAGCAAAATCCATTAAAGCTACTCTATCACCCAAAATGTATATATCCTTCCCCCTTCCAATGCCCAACTTGCTGTTGCCCTTTCCCAGCCATTCGTGCCAATTATTTTTGTTAGATTTCAGCTTAAAAATTTAGGATTTTTTATGTGCAAGTGATCATCCATCAAGAGAAGAGCAAGACCAACCCATTTTGGATGTTGGGAGAAGGGGAGAAAAATGGATTTTTTTTTTTTGTCTAAGAAGCATCCTTGCTACATTTTATAGCAGATGGATGAGGATTTGAAGTGAAATTTTGATTTTATTGTTGGAGCAACCCAAAATTTCGTTGATAAGCAATCTCCTCTAACAGATTTTTCATTTTGGGTGGGGGGGGGGGGTTGTTATTGTTCAAAAAATATGGGCTATTTGTGGATTTTTAGATGAGATTTTGTGAGATTTTCAAGGGGAAATGAATGAAATGCTTAATAATAGAAATATTACAGTGATTAAGAATTGAAATTTTGTGTATGTTGTTGTCCACGAAGATCGAGTGTGAAATTCATGAATAGGGAAGTGAAATGGCAAATTGGTTGAATTTGGTGCATGATGGATTCATTAATAGGGCTATTTGGGTGTTAATGATGTTAATTAAGGATGTGTATATAGATGAAATTGCATGAAACTTATAGCACTTTGTTGAAAATGGATGACTTGAATGATGCACATAAGATGTTTGATGAAATGCATGAATGATAGTGATTGGGTAGCTAATTGCATTAATTTAGAACTTATTTAATGTAATTATGAAGCTAATGTGATGATAATTATATTGAATATTATATATATCTAAAAATGAATAAGCCCCATTGCATTTGTTGAAATTAGATGGTAAAATTAATGCATATGAGTTGTTTGATGAATTGCTTATATGAGAAACAAAGTAGAATTGAATGATTTGATTAAGTTCCTAATAGTTAAGTATTAAAACAAAGTTTGGAATGCACTAAATGAATGCCCAAGGAGTAGTTAAAAATTGGGCATCAATAGGGAAGTAATAGGATGCAAATTGCACTTGAAATCACATTAGAAAAGAACCCCTATTCGGATAGCCGTATGGGCAGGTTTTTACATGTGAATGTGATGATTACTTAGCTTGAAATGATATATGAAATGGGAGAGAAATTAGGTAAGGTTATGCACTTGAAAACCATGAAGAAATTTCATGTTGACTCATGTTTTAGAACCTTCCATTTTGTAGCTTAAAAAGGGTACGAAGCTGAAATTTTCCACCATGTAACTCATGTTATAAAAAGGGGTTAAGGGTTCTTTTGTGTTTATTGAACTTACCTAATGGTGGAAATGAGGGTAGTGATGTTTAGGGATGATAATTGGACCTTAAGTAGAGTATTCAAATGAAGAAATAACTAGAAATATGATTTGCGTGAAAACTCCCAAATTTTAGTCAAATGAACTTGTAACTTGAAATGGGTGATAATTCATACTAGAACAAGTGGTTGGAATGTAAAATTGAATAATGAGATAAAACTAAACCCTATGAGGTGATTAGGTGGGTTTCATATATTTTTTGAAGTGAGTAGAATTCCCCATTTGAAATATATGTAAATTGAATGTTGGTGCATGTGATATGTGTAGGGCTATTTGAGCATTGCTTAGAGGCTAAATCATGGAACTTGAAGATTATGAAATTGTACACTATTAAGGTAAGTAGGCTTATTTTTCTTGTTCATGTGTGAATGTATGGATTGATGGGGTAGTGAGTATCCCATGAATACGAACATCGTGTTTTCAATGATGCTTATTTTACTGTGTAGATTGTTGGGGATAGCAAGTATCTCATGATTTTATATTGATTAGTATTTGTTATACATGGATGAATGTATGAATGGGAATGAATGGAGATAGCAAGTACCCCATGATTTAGTTTCTTTTGTTACCCATGTGTGAATATGTGATTTATTAAGGATAAGGAATATCCCATGACACCGTGTTTTGAATGAAGTTTGTCATTTTGTGACATGATTTTGCATTGAATGATGTGTTTATGTATTTTCATGTGTTAAGTAAGAAATTGGGTTAGTGTGTTATTGATTTTCACTGGTTACTTTAATATTGAATTGTATGGAATTCCATCATGAGTCATGGATCATGATGAACATGATTGAATTATGTGATATGGAATGGTATTATGTAAGATGTGGGGGTTTGGATGGATGGAGGAATGGTATTATGCGAGATGTAGGAGTTTAGATGGATGGGTATTAAAGATGTAAATAAATGACTTGAGATATGCCTTTGGTGGCATTAGGCACTTGTAGGATGAAAATGATATGCCTAGGTGGCACAATTATGATATGATATGATACTCGTGGGGTGTTGCCTTGCCTGGATGACACAATTATGATATGATATGACGTGGGGTGTCTCCTAGCCTAGATGGCATAGTTATAGTATGATATGACACTCTTGGGGTGTCACCCTACCTAGATGGCATGATTATGATATGAATTGAGACCCGTGGGGTGTCACCATGCCTAGATGGCATGGTTATAGTATGATATGACATCTATGGGGTGTCACCATATTTGGATGGCACAATTGTAAATATGATATAATACCCATGGGATGTCTGAGTGTATCTGAATGACATACCATATGATATTTGAATAAAAATGATTGTGACTTGTGAATATGAGATGAGGAATATGTATACATAAAGATAACATGAAGATGATGATAAATATGAACCCTTGATTAAAATGTAAATGATGAATATGTTTTAAAGAGAATGATTTATTGATAACAATATAATTAGAAAAATATGTTCAGATGGGAATGAATGAATGTTGAAATTAGTTATACTAATGATATAACATTGATGAATGCAAATTGATAAAAGTGACTTGATGATGAGGTGATATATGAGTTTTGATTATGAGGATGAGTGGTAGCGAGCCTACATATGAATTAGGATTATGAAAATGTGTATCATAAGCATATGGACAATGTTGCATTGTCCAGCACTGTCATGAAATTCAATATGTCGTGGAATTGCTTATGTATTGCATATAATAATGATTTTACAATGACTATTAAATTTCAGTTTTAATTTACCTACTTACTGAGTTCGCCTAGACTCACTCCTCTTATTTATGATCTTTAGCTGACAGGTCAGGTAAGGAGCCCACTAGGGGTTATGCTCATGATCAAGATTAGAAGATGATCTTCATGGTGTATTTTGATGAATTTGGGGTTGGGATTCCCCATAACACATATGAAATTGTAATCGGATAAAATTCATGTCATAATGTATATTGAGTTATGTATGAGCTAATTTTATTAGCATATCATTATGGTATAATATATGTGGTGTGTGTGGATGTATTTGTGTGTTGGTCCAGTAATGCCATTGTCATGTGGTTTCAATTTTGGGCAATAAATGGGTGTGGGTGTGTATTATTGTTTATAATAGTTATGTATGATTGATTAGAAATATGTAATTATGTGAAGAATATTGTACAGGTGAAAAATCCTTATATTTCAAAAGAGATTCTGCTAGATTTACAAAAATTTCTGGTAGCCTTTTCTCTAGGATATAAGACGGTAGCACTTGGGGAGTGGGGCGTTACAGCATCTACCATAACCATTCATTCATTCCTTCAAGAGAGCTCTTACATAGTTTAGAATAAGGTGTCTACCATAGCTATGTCTCAGAAAATCAATCTAATTCATAAAATTGGTGATCAAACAATTAAATAAATCAAATGATTGTAATAAATACAATGAATGAAACAAGATAAACTTGAATTAATTAACCAAAAATCCCTATTTAACATAGAATATCCATGAGGGGTACATCATCACCCTAGAAAAAGAAAATTAGTTCATGATAAAGAATATCCATGAGAGGTATATCATCACCCTAGAAAAAAAATTAGTTCATGATAAAAATAAAAGGAACTCTCTTCATAAATCTTGACATGCTACGAAACTTGATTATTCCTTATCTCTTGCTCAATTGCATCACTTCCCTTGCAAAACTCTTCTCAAAATATTATGAACATGTTCTTCTCTCCAAAAACTTGCGCAAGTCCCCATTAATCCTATGTAAAACCGCTCCCATCAAGCAAGACATTAAGTTGCACTATCCTCATTGGATGAGGATTACAAACTTATAATTGATCTTGATTAATTCTCATCAAATTAAA
The DNA here is from genome assembly GCA_036873735.1 of Pouteria campechiana. Lineage (NCBI taxonomy): Eukaryota > Viridiplantae > Streptophyta > Magnoliopsida > Ericales > Sapotaceae > Pouteria > Pouteria campechiana. The sequence goes on from JAYJMB010008892.1 coordinate 54,332, forward strand.
TTGTAATCTCTTGATCTCCACCATGCATTATGAATTAATCTTCATGTGAATTCATACCCATCATCAATTTTCCATCAATTGGACACTAAATAGATTGGAAATCAACTCACATTATGTCCATGGCTAGAAAATGCAATCCAATCATCCAAACTTTAAGAATTACATTCAATGTGGCCTAAATTGGGGTTGTTTAACTTTTGTTCAATGAATGGCCCACCTTAAAATCACAAAATCCATTGAAAACCTGCTATTTTGGTCTTGAATAGCCACAACAACCTGAAATTTTTCTTGCACCAGACAATTCATAAAAATGCATAGACTTTCCATAAAACTTGCGCAAACATCAACTCAATTTGCACATGGATTTGCCGTAATTTCCATTTGATTTTTGAATTTGCACATAGACTTTCCAGAAATGTTGCCATTTGAATTGCATATATTTGCAATCACAATATTGAAATTTTGATTTGATTTGTGCATAGAAATTCCATGGAATTGAGCCTGAAAACTCCAATTAATATGTGCATTGAATTTTTTAGACTGAGTTTGTGCATAGAAGATTCAATTTGATGTTTGCACCAACAATTTGCAACATGGTTTTCGTAAATTTTTCTCCACTTGAATCTACAAGAAATTCTCAAAGATGTTTGTGCATTAACCTTGAAAATTATTGATTACTGTATGACTTGTTGAATGTGCTTTGCAGAAGGAATTATTATTGAAGTTGTGCGTGATCCATTTCCAATTTTTACTGCATAATTTATCCTCCATGTAATTACAACATTTCTTGCTTTGATTAGGATGTGCATAACCTAATTACAAATTTTCCCAAATGATTTGGGAAAGTTCTATCCTAGATGTCCATGTGAAGAATTTTTGCTTCCAACACTCTACTTCATGTTCACACCTTAAAACAAATCTGTCCACCTTGTTGCCCACTTCATGATCAGCTACATAAATCCACTTAATACTCATGTTTAATGCTTGACTGGCAAAAATTGATGCTCCCACTATGGTACATGTCACCATGAGGATTGCTTTGCCAAAAATAGCATGTTTTGACCCAAATTAACTTTAATTCCACCAAAATTGACCTAAAACACAAATTAAATCTATTAAGTACAATATTTGATCTAATGTGTATATAAACCAATAAAATCATATCAATTGAGGATCCAAAAAATTTGAATTAAGGTATAAATATGACCAATTATGAGCTTACCAGTCTCATAATCAACTTATTGGATTATATTTATACCCCTAAGAGCTAGAATCTAGAAGAGTGATAGAATGACTAGTTATTATCCCCGCCCGCCCCCCTAAGCTGGAATCAAGAAAAGTGTAAAGGGCACTAAATGCTTATGCCCCCTAGTGTTGGAATCTAGAAGAATGCAATGACAATAATTTATATTCCTTATAAAGATAATGGAACCCAAGACACAAGGGTATGTCCTTAGAAAAGTGGAGTAGGGAGGTTGTTCCAAATCACTATATATTGTACCTGCTATGTGTGATTGATTTGTTTTCTTACTCTTTACTATTATTATATAGTAAGACACAAAACATCCAAGAAACACAGAAAACTTTTTGATTCAAGCATTCAAAAAAAACATTCAAGATCTTTCATCGTTCAACTCAAACAATTACAACACTGCCATTGCATCCAAAGTCAAATCTACTTCATCTTCAAAGGATTTTAATAAATCTAATCTTATTGCATATTTTTGTTTATTTATTTGAGCTTTAATTTTCATACAAGTCTGCCTACGTAAAAGACATTAATCTATACATTTCCATTTGGAAAACCAGTGAATTTAGTTGTTGAGCTCTAAAAGTTTGTGGTTATCTTGGAAAACCAATAAGTTTGTTGGTGAGTTTGAAAACCAACGTGTAAAAGTTTTTGGTGAGCTTGGAAAACCAGTAAGTTAGTTGATGAGCTTAGAAAACAACATGTAAAAGTTTCTGATGAGCTTAGAATACTAGTAAGTTTTTAGTGAGCTTGTAAAACTAACAGGTGTTTAGTGGAACCTGAGTTTAGTAAAGGAGACTAACTCAAAGAAGTAGAGTAGGAACCCCGGAAGGGTCGAACCACTATACAAATCTTGTGCATGTGTGCCATAAAATTTATTTCCTTTTATTTTAGGTACATCTCTCAAGCAATTGGCCAAAAATTTTGAAAGCTCAATTCACCACCACCCTGCTTTGAGCTACCATCTAGCAAGGGACCAACATCAAGTTATTGCTTATGCCCAAATCACACAATGCTTTATCAAAATAAGAATCACCAGTAGTGTAAGGGACAGTAAAACTCTCTGGATCTTTTAGCTTTGGTGGGAGTTTGTTCTGCAAGATGGTCTGGCATTCTTCATTCAATTTCACAATTTCATAATCCTTAAGCATCCTCTTATTTACCAAGATCTCCTTCAAGAATTTTGTATAGCTAGGCATCTGAGCTAAGACATCTGCAAAAGGAATATTAATGTGCATTTTTTAAATACATCAAGGAATTTGGAAAATTGCTTATCCATTTTGTGCAGTTGGAGTCATTGAGGAAATGGAATTGGAGGCTTGGGATTATCTAGAAAATGTTTGCTCTTGACTGCGTCTTATGTTTGCTCAGTTACTTCCTCTTGTCTTTTTTTAGAAGTTGGTTATTTAACATCTTCTTCTCCTACTTGCTTGTCACTTCTTAGAGTTACAACTTTTACCTTTTTAATTAGATTTTTTTTTGTGCTACTAGGTAAAGAATCCTGTTGTCTTCTTGACAACATGTTTGCCAATTGCCCTACCTGTATCTCTAGATTTCTGATAGACGCCTATTGGTTTTGAAATCTCATATCAATGTTGTTCATAAAGTCTTGAGCGTTGCTGGCCAGTTTAGTTATAATCTCTTCCATATTGGAATTTGTCTCCTCTAGTTATTTGAATCTTGGTGGTGGCCTTACTGCATTCTAATTATTCCATGAAAAATTGGGCTGACCCCGGATTATAAGTGTTACTATAGGGATTATTTTACTGCCAGTGAAAATTTTCAGCAAAGTTAATATTCTCACTAGGTGTACAAAAGTGTTACCTACTTATCATTCGATGCTAGCATATCCTCCGCCACAAAATTCACATGTCACTCTTTGAACTTTCATGGCTAAAGCATTCATGTTGTTTATCTTTTGATTCAGTGCTTCAAATTGTGCAGTAAGTGCAATAAGAGTATCCACTTCATGCAATCCAACAAGTCTTTGCATTAGTAACCTCTCAGTAGGCCATTGATAACTGTTAGAAGTCATTTTCTCCAAAAGTTCATAAGCTTCTTCTGGTGTTTTAGCCAACTTTTAGCCTTATCTCTTAGAGAAAATGGAAATAATCTCAGCCTTATGCATCGTCAGAGACACCGTCTTATTTAATGGTCTCACAGATCTCCATAAAAGCATCAATGTGGTTGTTTGGATCATTACTTGGTAACCGACTAAATTTCACTGACTACTAAAGCATCCAAATGAGTGATGGCTTGATCTCAAAATTGTTAGCTTGAATTGTTGGCCTCCTAATATTTGATATGTTTCCCTGAACAGCTGGAGCAAAATAATCTCTCAAAAGTTTATGTAGATTTTGTTCAGTCTAAGGACCTAGATTTAATGATTAATAAAATTTGTTAATGACTTGATTTAAACTAATAATTATGTTGCTAAGATTTCTTATTATAAAGGAAGCTTCAGAGTCAAAACGGGAGCTTCAAAATTGAGAAGAAGGGAGCTTCAGAAATAAGGAAGAAGGGAAGCTTTGGAGGCAGAGGAAGCTTCAGAGGTGTAGAAGAGCTGTTGGGATAGAAACATGGATTTCGACGCATCTAAAATTATGACTTCGAATGATCCAGAGATAATCAAAGTGCTTTAGAGGTGCCAAACACTCACTTTGGAGGGATTGAAGCATGCGCGCCCATGACTGACGGACTTCGACCTTCAGAGGCTCCGAAAATGACTTCGGAGGCTCCGAAGCTGCACGACAAGGCAACACTGGGTGGTTTTTAATGAGGTACTTTCAACGGTTGGAAAGTTGGAGAAGCAATGGCTAGTTTGAATCTGGAACTTATAAATAGTAGTTTTAAAGAAAAGAAATAGACTTTTGAGAAGATTAAACATGAATTAAACACAAGAACTCAAAGTCCAAAAGGTGCATTCACTCCAATAAGCTTCAACGAACAAAGAGCTTCAAAGATCCATCCATCTACTCATCAAGGGAGATCAGAAAGCATTGTAAGCTTAATGCTTTATCTTTATTATTTGAGCTTAAACTGTATATACATCCAGGCCTAATTAGAGGCATTTTCTTGTACATCTATACCTGTAAAGGTTGAGTTGCTAATTAGCTCTTGAGAAACCAAATTGTATGAGTTGTTGGTGAGCTCGTGAAAACCAACAATTGTAGAATTTCTAGTGAGCTCATAAAATTAGAGTAGAGTTCTTGGTTAGCTCATAAAACCAAGGAAGGTTGTGATTCCATGGGTTTTAGTGGAACCCAAGGTTGGGGAAACCTTAGAGAGTGGAGTAGGTGCCAAGAGAGGGCTCAAACCACTATAATCATTGTGTCTTTATTGTTGTGTGTTTTTACTACACTCATTTTATACACTTGCATAATCAATTTGTTTTCCCCACATCATTTGGAATCCATATTTGCCATACAACTTGCGTAGCTTAAGCAGGATCATGGGACCAATATGTTTTCAACCTCACCAACTTCCTCCATCTTTCCAGTCTAATTCCTTTATTCTCTTAGTCTTCTTCTATATGTACGATCATTTTTTGCACCTAATTCAACAAGACTGCTTTGTTGATTTCTTACCATACACCAACTCTTTGCAACACATCAAATAACAGAACCAGATTAAAGTTAGAATTCAAAACAAACTAATCCTAATAATTAAACTAAACATACAAACTAGAAACTATACATAAAAGAAAAACCAAAGTAATACCAATCTCTATTAGTAATGATATTAGCGTGTAACTTCACTATCTCCCCAGCAATGACACCAAAAAACTTGTTGGTTCTTGTGCAAATATACACGATCACAAAGAATATAGATAAAATGAGTAGAGTATCATTTTGAGGAGTTGTTTGATTACCACACTAATTATCAAACTTATATCAGATTTGTATTATTTGATTTATTGAATTTTAGAATATGCTAAAAAGACTAAAGCTAAACAGAACAATGAAACTATCTAGGCAATACGTCTTAGGACAAGTGAAGAGAAATCAATAGAAAAGATATCTAGGGAGTCGATATCATCTAATAAATTCACATGTATTGATGCCTTACCTTGAATAGACTATCATTCTTCTTATTGTCAATCAGATGCACTAAAATATCTACCACCCTTTCTCAAGTGCTACGATAGGTGTGCCTATGGATGTGATTTATTATGTCTTCATGCAAATCCACATTAATAAACCCATTAAGCTTATGCATTCATGTGTGATATACGCACATGCAAGGTCATAGCTCACACGAATTGCACATATATGATAGCTATTTTAGTCATCATTGCATCATATGTGCTTCCATTCAAAAGTTTACTCCTAATTCATTTTTCTCAAGTATGAATTAGAAATCTCTGTCAATGCAAATGGAAATCAATCAAATACATACATTAAGCATCGAAAGGAAGAAACAACGAGGAAAAATATAATAATAAAAAATATAATCAAGCATCAATACAAGATTCCTTGTTAGGATCCATCTCATCCTCGATAAAATGAATTTAGAATATCATAATTGAATTAAAACCAACTGAATGATTAACAAATATTGTCATGATTCCAATCTAAATGTTGATTCCAAATACAAAAGATAAACTAATATGAAAGAAACATAATATTAAATTTTCAGCAACTCTTTCCAAAGATTTCCTTTGCTTGAACATGCACCTTTGCCCCCTCTCTTTGCCTCCTGGATGTGTCCTAAAATAACCCTCAATTAGGGTTTTAGTGGACTTCTTCACAAATAGCAATACCGCTTACGCATAGAAATCATTTTCTAAGAATTACTTACACTTGTGCATGCCTCAGACTCTAAAATATAGCAGCACATCTAACGTATACTCATCAACTTCTAAAAACAACTCCACTTGCGCAATTGCAATTTTGCAATAATAATCAGCAACTTCTAATACAATTCATAAATTGCTCAACTTCTAAAATAATCTTCAATCCGCAACTTCTAAAGAGTGTGCACTGCATCAACCAATTTTTGTCCATGATTTGTCCATCTGAAACCAATTTTTTGAGCTCCAATTCCAACTTGACCACATCATTTCATAGCAACTCATACAAATCTGAAGCTTGGATTTTCTCTTAAACATACCTTTGAAAGCCTTTAGATGTGCTAAAGCATCCGTTTAAATTCTAAATTTTAGATTTTAGCATTTTTCTACTTTTGCTCAACTTCAACACTTCAGACCATCTAAAGCTCGAGCTGCAAATTTAGTTTCTTATTTTAGACCTTATTAAGTTAATTCCTGCATGTCTGAAGCACTTAAACTCCACTAAGACAACTTCATACCATCTGAAGCTTACTTTAACACGTCCGAAGTTATTATTTCAGAATTTGAAGCTTCAAAATAATTTTCGTATTTTGACCATAACTTTCTCGACCGAACTCAGAATTCTGTGATTCTTGGTTCATTGGAGATATAATTTGAAGGACTACAACTTTTTATGTTGAACACTTTTTCTTAATCAGTCTTCATATGTGCTACAAATTGCCTCAAAGTAATGCCATTTAACGCCTATTTTATTATTTCAGAACGTATGAAATTCTAGAGATAGTTGCAGTATTTTAGCTAAAACATTTTTATGTGAAATTAGAATAATGTGATTTTTGATATGTTGGAAAGCTAAGAATAAGAGATACAACTTTTATGTTAGTAATGTTTACCGAATCAACCTACATCTATTCTAAATATTCTGATAGACGTTATGCCTTTGTCATATTCATTTCCATTTTATAGTTTTGACACCTGAAACATTAACAAACTCTATTATATGCGATGTTTGCTCGAATGTAAATATAAACTATAGAAAGCATGTTAAAAGAGGATTCAAAACATGTGAATTTAAGTATAAAAATATGATATATTATAATTTTATCAATACGCACTCACCAAACTTTGGATTACCTCTCAGTTTTTATCCTTAGCATCCTCCACAGCTACCAAATCTAAGCCTCATAGTATTGGACTTCACATCAATCAGTGCCTTCATTTCTAATGCCACTGCCCGACTTCATCCCCGTAGACCCAACCACGCCCGCTGGGGAGAGCTTCATCATTTGCGCTTTCGTTGGAAATCTTGCCAAGCAACAGTTAAGCCGAGTCTTTGCTTCATGGATATTCTATCCTGCCAATTTCAAGCCTTGAAATAGGAATCTAATAAAACATGACATGGCAACAAAAGGTGAGATCCGAGGATCCTGTATCATCTCCAATTGGAAGTTTTTGGGTCATTTTTTGACTATGTTTTTGGGTCATTTTTTGACTATCTAAAATTCCAAATTACATAATATATTAATGAAACCGATAAATAGCACACAGATGAAATTGTAAAGAAATTGTAAATGACAAGAAACATAAATCCAATACATGAACTACCAACATACCATTGGAGTCGGATGATTCCATCCTCAATCAACTTAGGAATTTGGAAATTTGATCTCCAAAATTCCACCACAACAATACAAAATGCAACTGCTACCATTCCCATTTTGGTCAAAACTTTCAGAACCCATGACATGACCCCATCAGCAATCACGCACGTGATCTTATCACCCATACGACTCGTTGATCTTAGAAATCAGCTTCTCTAAACCACCGGGCATGTCACATAAAAAATAATCAATGAACTTACCCAGCTTGTTCATGTCCTCCCCGGGTTGCATCTTTCGATTGCGCTACGGTTTCATGCCCGACGAAATGCGGTCAAATGATTAAAAGGGTCACCATCCGATTGCCTTCAACTTGTTTGTGAAAAGTCTTCAAGGAGTACCAGCAACTCTTCTCTCACTACGTTGGCTGAGGGCTCATCTCTCAGAGTTCTCCTCTCGTCTGGCGCAATGCAAATCTTTCTTTTTTCATGATCCTCGAAATACCATCTTCTCCAACCGACCTTTGCGGGATACTATTCTGGTAAAAATTCTTGATTTGCCAATTCACAGATGGCTAGAAAAATGACAGCAGCATCGGCAATGAGTTATGGTTTGGCAGGGAAGAAGATGCAGCGGGCATTTGTAGTATTTTGAAAAAAAATTTAACCGATTGTGGTGAAATTTAATGGCATAGGTATATCTAGAATACATTGAAACTAAATGAAGTTGTTATTTTTAAGACAAGAAGAGTATATTTGTAAAATCGACTAAAATAAGTAGGTACATTTGTAAATAACTCATTTTAAAATATCTAACACATAAAACCCAAATCAAATATTTCAAATTTGGGTTAGGATTAAGATGAAATTTTACAAATAGAATCAAACATTGGATTGAGATGTTTTGAAAATAGAGTTAACTGATACCGGCTTAGCGCCGTTCTTTAGACAAATTACCCAACTGATCCAGGTAGATTGGCACTTGTCCGAGTCTTGAAACACATACCCCTGCAGCTGCAGGGGTTGTTACTCTTTCGCTTGCCGCTGCCTGCCGCCTCGAGAAAAACCTTATCCCCAATTCCCAACGGGTTTCCCTCACGACCATGGAGCTCCGTCCAAACCTTATCGATCTCTACTCTTCAAAACCGTCTCTCTTTCCAATCAAAATCCCAGAAATCATCCAATGTGCAAGGCGGTCTCAACGGACTGGCAGGCAACGCTACCCTTCGGAGAAGAAGAAGCTCCAGCGCTCTCAATTCCAAACCCTAGCCCCAGTCAAGAACAGAGAGGAAGGATTCTGGAGACTTTCCAAGCTCAGCGTTCCAGTTGATAAAGACCCTGGGAAAGATCACCTTGGCGTGTCTGATGGTCTTCTCGAAGCCATTGCCAAAGTCCTTGAATTCCCGGTACTTCATGTTTTAATTATGTGGAAGTCTTTTCTTTGCCTTCAGCTGATACACGGCACAGTTCAGCTGATACATGGCACATAGCTGTGCCATATGATTGTTGCATGTCTGTATTCATGGCATCACTATTAATTGTACCTAACCGAAAGAGGTGTTAAATCACAAGCGCAAGATCATTCACACGGATTAAAGGCATAAACAAGAAAAATTATGTGAGAGAGAATCAAATCCATTATGAAAACAGGTTACAGAGATATATTGAAATGCCTCACATACATTTCTCACAATCAACACACTCTGAAAACCCCTCTCACTCTAGGAACCATAGAATGTACCTGACGGCTCCTCCATCCCAACCCTAGAGTCCCAACTAAATCCTTATTTGGAACATTAATATATAACATTCCTATGGGCTTTGCAATTATGGACTTACTCACGCCCATCTTACATGCACAGGCCCATTAGACTTTGTAGAATACAAGGCACTAAAAAACCTAACAAAAGGTGTCCCTGTTTATGAGAAAAATGGATGGATAAAAGAAATTGTTGAGAATTACCACATAGATAATTGAAGATAAGCTACATATCTTATTATGCGGAAAATGTAAGATTTCAGGATTTGATTGATCTCGCTTTGTGGGTTAGCTACCAGAGTCTCTCACTATTTACACGTTCCAAATACCTAAGGACTAGAATTGATGGATTCCCTAGGAATAACTATAAAGAATATAAAGAGAGGGAGCCTGTTTACGTATACAAGTCCTTCTAGGAATGAGACTTATCTATTCACTTGTGTAACTATGCAATCCAAGACTCATTTGGATTTGTATTAGAATATGGACACGTCGTCCACAAATAATATCTCTCACTTGTACATATTGTACAATTGATCTATCACATCTTATAGGGTTTTCCACTTCATATAGGTAAATGAAACATTCAACCTAATTGCAATAATGAGCAGTGTCATATTGAGTCATCATCTAACTAATGTAACACTATGACTCTTTATTTCTTTCATACCCCAAACTATTTTAATCATTCATTCTATAAGTCTCTGATCTCTTTTGTAATTAGTACAGAGTATGTTGTTATCTAAACACATTTGTACTTATGATTACATTGAAACCTCATCCAATATAATTGCCCGGGCAATGTGTCACAAACTCTTACTTGATATTAAATGATTTTTCCTTAGACACTCATGTCAATCCATCTCAACCTGATTACTTTCCTAAACATGCTCTATTAAATTGAATAATACATGATTTTTGGATAATAAGCTAAAGTAGCAATATCAAGTTTCAACTTTATGACATAGTTTCCAGTCACAAAGGGTATTATTTGAACCAAATGTCCATAGGGCTCACACAATGACAAAGTAAGGATCCATTCAGTCATTCCTTAATTTGGTCTTCTTACAGCAAACACAGTATGATATGTATGCATGGTGGAGCTCCCACTTATTTAGCCACACTTTAATACCATATAAATGTTGATCCAGCTATTCGCAGAGTATCTGATCTGAGATTCTAACACATGAATCTTCATCCGGCTCTTTAAAAGCTCTATAGAGATGTGAACATTTTCTATATTCATCTATATAACTAGTCTTATTTTAGTTTTACACTTAAAATTATTCAACCCTTACTTACTCTCTAAGCGCTAAGGAGATCACATACACATATTACACATGATCTTTTATGTCTCATCCTGCATGTAATTTCAATGCCAGGGTGATCGCCAATGTGAGAAGGCCGATTTAAAGCCTGGTGACATTAATTTCTTAGATTTACATATATGCCTCAAAAACTCATAAATGAAAATTTATTTCATTAGTGAAGAAAACATAATATATCAAATTCTAAGCAAACCCAAACTTTTAAAATACTTTAGAAATAATTCTCTGATAATAAGCTGGGCCAGAGGGTTAACAACCATGTCCTTAGTAGAAATATATTTTAGGGTTATTTGCCATTTTGCAATATTATCTTGAATAAAATGGAGTTGATTGTCAATATGTTTTGTTCTTTCATGGAACTTGGGATCCTTTGAATAGGCAATTGCAGCTATGTTATCATTAAAGACTACTACAACTTCATTAACTTGCCCTATGATGTTTAAGGTCTGCAAGAATATGCTCGATCGTATTGTCTTTTGTACTACAACTGAACATGTTATAAATTCTTACTCCATCATGAATAAGAAAATACATCCTTGTTTTTTACTACACAAAGAGATGGCTACATATTCAAGTATAAAAGCATATACTGAAGTGACTTTTCTTTCATTTATATCAATAGACCTATCTATGGACATGAGATGGAGTGAATTCAGCGAAAATTTCGAAAAAGTCTAATGATGTTGAGTTGCTATTGACTTTTTGATCAAAAAGTCAGAAAAATAATATAACTACACTTGTCATAACTTGAGATTTGGGTAAGTGTTCGTTTATATGATTGGAAGGTGTTTGGCACCAATCACATCCATGAAATCATTGTCTCAAATAGATTGGCTATAATTTCTTTATAAGAAAATACAATATGTTATATGCTAAAAATTTTTAAATGATAATTAATGCAAAATAATCATGCCATTTCCTAATAAAATAAAGAAAAGAGATAAACTTACCTTGAAAATGTTCGCAAGCATGAACTCGGATGCGAGAACCTTGATAGACACTCGACGAACTCTTAGAAGTACTAAAAAAACCTTCTCAAAACAACAATTCTTCTGTCTTACTTTAATTTCTCTCTCTAATTTCTACGTCATTTTCTGTATGTTTTCAAAAAGGTTGAAGGGCTCTATTTATAGTTGTTTCTTGGCCGGTATTTCTTTGAATTTATAAGAAAATCATAGTCAAATAACTAGCTAAAAGATAAGATAGAGATAAGAATAAGATTTTTAAAACCATCTGAAATTAATTCTTTTTTAAATTATTTTTCTATGATTTCTTAATAACTCAACAAGAAATGCTTTAGTGGTTAAGGCTTGGGTTTTCGATGGGGTAGGTAAAGGGTTCGAACTCAAGTGTTTATATTTTTTAATATTTTTTGTTTTATTGTCTTTTTTATTTTGGATTTAGGTTTAAATTTATTGGGTTTAGGCTAGGCTCCTAAATTGGACTAATGGATTTTAAATTGGGTTGGACTCAAATGATTTTTTGACAATTTAGTCCACGTTTGACTCAACAAATTGGGTGTCAATACCACTTGAATCATTATATTCAAAAACTTTGAGGTTTCCTCCTTGATAATGCAAGATTTACAATTTTACAAAGATATCGGAATATCTTGTTGACTGTAGCCCAATAAGCATTTTTAGGATTGCTCTTGTATCGACTAACCATACCAAAGGCAATGCAAATGTTAGGTCGAGTATACATCATAACATACATCAGACTACCGACAACGCTTGCATATGACACCTTATCCTTTGTATCTTTTATTCTTCTATTTTAAGACATTGATCAATGTTAAGAACTAGGCCTTTTTCCATTTGAGTATCGACAAGCTTTGAATGGTGCCTGCAAAATTGCTCTAAAATTCTTTTTATTTAAGTTTTTTGAGACAAACTCAAAAGTCTCTTAGAGTGCTCTCTAGAGATCCTTAGCTTGAGCACATAATCTACTTGACCCAACTCTTTCATCTCAAATATAGAAGACAACCATTCCTTGGTAGAGTTAATCAACTTCAAATCATTCCCTGCTAGTAAGATATTATCCACGTATAATGAGAGGATGAGAAACTTATTCTTAACTATCCTGACATACATGCAATGGTCATCCTCAATCATTATGTAACTAATAGAAACAATGGCTTCTTCAAATCGAATTTACCATTGCCTAGACGATTGTTTCAGGCCATAAATGGAACTTTTCAATTAACATACTTTGCGTTCTTGTCTCTTAACATGAAAACCCATAGGTTGATCCATATACATTTGTTCGTCTAGTTCTTCATTGAGAAATGTTGTCTTTACACTATTTGGAACAATTCTAAACCCTACCATGCAACGATTAATAGAGTGAGAAGAATAGAAGCAATTCTTATAATAGGAGAATGCTGTCATTGGGTTATTGCTCAATTAGATTATCCCATTTGAATATTGTGAATGGCACTTCACATGGCATGCCACTCATTGGGGTAGTCCATATGATATTTTGGTAAGATGGAGGTTAAAAAATTATTGTAGAGTCAAGCTAATTGAATGGCCAGGCTCACTATCTGTCTCACCAGTAATATTGTAGCATGGGGTTTTGTTTATTTGCTGATGACATCAGCATGATAGCTACAATGCCATCAATTGCTATATGGCTTGGATTCATTAAATCTCATGGCATGGACATAATGATAATTGCATGAAACTCAAGATTGCTGGACAACTTAACATTTCACATATGCATGTTGTCAGCATGATAAAATTTTCCAGCCATGTAACTTGGGTTTTTAATCCAACCTGATGTACTAGAGAGTGATGTTGTTCCAAGTGGAATCAATAGTCAAGAAGCATGTTGCCAAGGTCTACTTTCCACAGAGTCATTAAACAATTGGAATTTAAGTCCAAGTGACGGTTAACACAAGCACTATAATTAAACTATTTTGATCAACATTATTTAGATAGTGTGGTTAAGAAATGGATGCTGCTAATTCAACCTAAGCTAGACTATGTCGTATCTGCAACGCCTAATTAAAAATAAGATGGATCTTTACCAATCTTGCAAAGCATGTAACCACATTGCAAGGGGCTTTATTAGGTAAACAGTGGATTCAAAGAACAGAAGGGCTTTAAGAAGTACCCAAAGAGTGGAGTTGAGACATTTACAAACGACTCTTAACGAGTGTAGTCAAGCCATGGGAGCTTATAAATATGCCTTTCTCTCTTATTTGAAGAGAGAGCTCTTAACACATTTTGAAGGAGAATCTTCAAGAGGCAGGTGTTTCTTCTGACAACAGTGGCTTTTAGCCTACTAGTAATTCCTCTTGCTGGTTGAGGGCACTTTGCCTTGGCCTATCATGGCAAATGCGTGGGTTCTACCCATGTTGTAGTATTGGTGGGCCCTGTTCATTTACAATGAATAACAGGACAATGTCATTTTAAACAATTAAAACTCATTAAAACCTGTTAAACCTTGAGAATGACAAAGTTTGCTTTGAAAAATAACCCATAGGATTAGGGAAATGATGACATGTAATCACTATTATTAGTGTTAATCATGGTAATGCTTAATTAATTTAAGTATAATTAGGCTTGATTTATGTAACCTGTCTTTACGATCTTTCACAGGTTAAACAACAGAGATCGCTTGCTTATTTTCTGCGGGATATTATGAAACATTATTCACCCGATCACTTAATCGTAATCTAGGATTGAGCTAAGTCATGACTCATGGAGTCAACCCTAGCAAAACCACTTTGGTTAAACTAAACCCAATCAACTTGTTCTCACTCTTTCTAAGCTTATCATGGATAATTGAGAGAGCTGAGTTCTTGCTTAGTTACTGAGTCGTGACTCACTGAGTCAAAACTTAATCAACCTGGTCTTTTTTTTCTTAAGCTTCTTATAGGTAATCGAGAGAGTTAATTATAGAGTTGTGACTCACTGCCTTCAAAATATATAGTCTACCTCGTCCATTCTCCCTCGACTTCATTGAGAATATGATATAGCTGAAATCATCAAGTCACTTGTGGCTTACTGAGTCAAACCTTGTTGTGATGCAGTTAAAGTCACTCATCTTTCTTAGGCATCCTACAGTTACAAGGAGAGCCGAGCAACTTATCTATTTTTTCCTAGTCTTTTTCAAATCTAAACACAGATTATTTCGTCTTGAATTATTCCCGGGATAAACCAATGAGGATCAAAACACTTATTCTTTAGGTTGGCCTAGTGCCTAGTAACCCAGTCTAGAATCGTGTCATCCTCTCTGCCTACTAGTTTCAGGTGATCTTAAAAAACGTCAAGCCATCATAATGTTTTTGGTGATCCTAAAGGAGCACACTCACTTAGAGGAGTGTTTTTTTTTTTTTTTTTGAGTTTCTAAATGTATTTTACTTTTCCTTTTAATCAAAGGTTTTCTTCCTTTGTATAATTATGACCACTTGAGGCCTGGGATGTAAACATACAATTTTCTGATATTCATAGTAAGTGCAATTAATTAAGAACAACATAAATGAAAATTGTTTCATTAATTTCATAGAGAAAAATGCGTGTTGATTTCCAATTTTCTTTGTTCTCTTTTTGCCTCCATAGACTGCTAAAGCTTGTATGCCAACATCAGATGTGTGGTTACAATGATGATTGAGAATACATCCTTTATCTCATGTAAATTTGCAAGGATTTGGTCTGCTTTCTAAATGCTTCCTTTCTCAGGTTGTTACCATGTTACCACAAGAAGCTTTCACCATAGTTCGGAAGTCCTTCGATGCAAGAAAGGTTGTTTCAATTTATTATGTAGAGAATATTTCTGTAATATTATATTTGCTGACCCTAGTCAGTGTGAATGATGATGACAATGCCAATGGTGGTATGTCGATTACAAATAATTTTACGAGAAGATAGGAGTACCTGCAAATGACAGCTGCATTGCTGGAGAGCTATAAATAAGTCAACTCAAACTGAGCCATACATTGGTTGATATCAGAGTGAATATAGAAATTTTTGGCTAAAGCATCATTCCAGTTTAGCTTGTCAAACTTGAGCTTGGCTTACGAGCTTGATTCGGACCTTAGCCTGAGCCAACCCTAGCCATTTTGGCTTGTTTACTGTTAGTAATATGTAATATCTTCACCATGTTGTATCTTTATTTTTATGCTTGCATTCCTGCGCGCATGTTTTTACATGTACAATATACATATGCTCTCTTTTGAATAAGCCAAGGTCATTCTTTAGCTAAACCTCACTTCTGGCCTTTTTTACTATATTTGTCATACACTAGATGGCATAAATAGTACAAAAGGTTGGTCGAATATATACAAGAACTAAGCTTGAGCTCAAGCTGGGCCAGGGCAATTACCAAGCCCATATCATGGCAAGTTTCATGAAGTGGCTGTGAGTAAATTTAGTTGCAGTACATTCTAACTAATTTTCTTTCTTCATTTTTCTTCAGGCTTTGAAGGAGCCTAAATTTGTATATACAGTAGACATTGATGTAAAGAAACTTCTGGAATTGGAGCCGCATATGTGGGACTTTATTTCCAGATTAGAGCATAAAGTTGGGCTTGTAGAGTATATGCCTCATGACAGAGCTTCTGGTGATTTGATGAGCATAATCCATGATTTTAAAAGGATCCATACAGATGTTGGGTCAATGGGAAGTGGACATGACATGTATACAGAGAAATCATATAATTCCCCATTTCCTACAAAACCAAAAGTTGCAGTTGTAGGAAGTGGGCCATCAGGCTTGTTTGCTTCACTTGTGCTTGCAGAACTTGGTGCAGAGGTTACCATAATAGAAAGGGGCCAAGCAGTTGAACAGAGAGGGCGTGATATTGGCGCTTTGGTGGTTAGGAGGATCTTACAACCAGAGAGCAATTTTTGCTTTGGGGAGGTTATCTCTTTATTCCATCCTTGGATGTCATTGATCGGTTACTTTATTTATGATTGCTTTGATACTTCATGCATCTTTATTTTGTATCACATGGTTGCATTGATCCATTTTCTTTTTTTCTTTTTTTTTTTCTTTTTTACCTTGCATCTGAATGGTCTTGAGTTTTTCAGTATAGACTATCCAGTATCCATTTTCTTGTATATGAGATTTTCTATCCTAGTACCAGCACTAGAAAGCGTGTAGGTCTTACATTATCAAGGTTTAAGAAATGCAACTGGTTCAGTGGATAAGCTTGAAATTCACTCAAGAATGTGCACTTGTGTTTTTGTAAGTCTATTCTCGAGTTTATTCATGTTGTTTTAATGGGTTATTAATGTTTTTTTATGGTTATTACTTTATCTTGTCTAACATTGTTTTTATGTTGTCTCTGCTGGTTATGTTTCATTTATTATTCCAATTGTATCGTCCATTTCAAATTTGGTAGATGTGAACTAAGAACTGTTTTTTCTTTTTTCTTTTCATGGTGTGTATACACCATGCCTTTCCCTGCTTTTGAATTAATATTTATCTTTGTTCTGTCTGCTTCTTTTTCTTATTCTTTTTGTTGAGATCATTTATTAAACACTTAATGAATGACAGGGTGGTGCAGGTACATGGAGTGATGGAAAGCTGGTAACTAGAATTGGAAGGAACAACAACTGTGTCCAGGCTGTGAGTACAAGGATCTATCTCTAATTAAATTTATCTTTTCATGTGAGGTTTTCATTGTCTGTTTCTTAACATTTGGTTATCAATATAGGCATATTTGCGTTAAAACTTGCATAAGAGTTTAGCTCCTAGCTACTAGTTTAATAAAAGAAAATGATCATGAAGCTTTAACCAAACATTTTTGCATGATGAGACTTTCATAGTGCTGAATTTGATCCAGACATATTGTAAGTTTTAAATAGCTTAGAAGCTTGTTATTTTGCTTTTTTCGGTTGGAGTTAGCAGTGAGGTGGGAATGTGGGCCTGCCTTTTTACCCTTTTTTCGTCGGAGTTGGTTGTAGGGTGGGATGTGGCCCTACCATTTTGCCCTTCTTTGGTTTGAGTTGGTTGTAGGGTGGGATGTGGCCTTACTATTTTGCCCTTCTTTGGTTGGAGTTGGTTGCAGGGTGGTGAGTGAGCACATAAATTTATAAGTGAGAGAGGACTCTTATTGAAATTCCAATGTTTGACCAATGTTCGCAATATTGCTGAAGGGCAAATATCAGTGTTCCACAAAGAAGGATATTATCATTTTTATTAGAGTTATTATTGATAATGTTACAAAAATTTATCACTAAAATAAGAAAAAATTAAAAAACAGAGAACATCTAAGAAATTTTCAATAAAACTTTAGAATAAATTGAGATAAATATAATTATACATTTAGTGTGTGTTTGGTTATGAGGAAATTTTTTTTCATCTTTTCCCATCCCATTTACACACCTTTCGATGTGTTTTGATATCTTAAATATATTTTCAATCATTATATCATGTCTTTCCATAAAAAAATCTTACCTATTTTGTTTTTATTCACTTTATTTTAAATTTTTACCTTCTATCACATTACATCACTTCCTCTCTTTTCCTTCACTTTTTCACATCTTTTTTCCCCCACATCTTTTCCCCATTCCCAAATGCACCCTTAGAATAAAAAAAAAATCACTTTGAATGCTAACACCTGACAACCAATGAAAATGTATCTAAGTGAAATACAATGATAAACAAGAAAAGGGTTTATAAAACTAGAGGTATCTCGATAAGCCTGCCAATCATATGCATATCATGTAGAAAAATAAAAAAATGAAAGGGTCTCAGAAGTACATGATCCTTGTAGCTCAATACCATAAAGAGGCTTGTGGAGGTTGCTCATGTCATTATCATCATCACAGTGCTCTTTTGATGGCTCCTAATGATTGATATGCATCTATGGATCTAATTAAGTGAATCAAAGAAAAATTAAAGAGGAAAAGAAAACATGTAGATGGAAGGGATATAAAGGCCTGAATATAGTTGCAATCAATAATCATCAATAGCTCCAAATGATAAAATCTCACATATATTTATTGACAATCCTTCCTAAGTAGGATGCATGACATAACATTTTTAGTACAACACATGGATTATGCCCCTAATCATGAAGACAGCCTATAAAAGTGACTAGAAACATGCTAATTTACACACAGCACTGTATGATGCCTAGGCACGTTGGACCCCTATGTTGGCTCTCTTGACCTCTTCACCCCATTCAGATGAGTTAAATCACTATGTGCCATATCATCATGCCTCGCCATCATTGGTCTGCATCAATCCCTCTCCCTTGAAAGCTACTTTGTCCTTAAGGTTTCATGGAAAGTAGATGACTATGATATGCTGTCAAGTTTTAGAGAATGTAGTAGCAAAAGCATGATATCGATCCTTGATGATCAAGGGATTTGATCCAGCAATTAAAGAAGAAAACGGAAAATAGAGAGAAGGAATAGAGAGGATAGAGAAAGGTCTTAGCCTAATTTCATTCAACAAATTATTCAAAATCCACAAATGATATGACCTCACCCTTATTTATAGTCTCTCCACCTTAGCTATGATGACACATGGCATATCTTTGTTGTTCCACAAAACCATACATGGATCATAACCCTGATCACTAATCACATGACCCAACCCTTAGATATGCATGAAACAATGCATACACCCACAATATTGGCTATGTTCAATACATGACAATCTATGCTCTCATGTCATGCTAGGGTAAGCTGCTGCATCATCGTGCCATGTCATTACACTGCAATGCCATCATGCGTGGTTTAGACCCCATCTACATTAATCTCTCTCTTAAAAACAATCTTATCCTCAGTGTCAGAAGGAAACAAGTTGAAGGTGAAGATTGTCTGAAGGATGTCGAAGAAGGAAACTATAACAGTAAATGAGAGAAAATTAGCCTCCAAAATATGCCATTGATCTTGATGGTGATCATGTAGCTCATGTATTTGGGCCTTGGCATGCTAGTCATATGCAAGTCATCCCAACTAGTAGATCGACCTCCATGTTGACACACCATGATTCAAGTGACAAAACTACCAAGGAGGGCTAACTTCTTCACCATGGAAAGTCTATTAATGCACATTCACTATGCACCCAAATCGTACAAATATCATCGAAATTGGGTCGATGCAAATGCATACTAACAAAGTTGAAACATGGCTGGTGCATACTCAATGTGCAACAAACTCATGCAAACAGCATTGAAACTGATTGGTGCATATTTGATATGCATCAAACTTGTTGAATTGCATGACAAATTGGTGAGCTTATTCAAAGGGCACAAATCACTCCAATATTAGCCCATGTGACTTAGTACTCACCCTTTATAAAAAGAGGTGGCTTTGGGAGTGTTGAATCTTGCTCCTCAAGTGAGTGTCTTGCAATTTGTGATTAGTTGGGAGAACAACCCTGCTTTGAGAGGTGGGCCCTTGGCTTCCTAGTACGGATTTATTTTTATTAATTATCTTGCAAGCATTCCTCCAAACACATTGAAGGATTTGGTATGTATTCATTTTAATTGATTTGAGGTTGGCTACATTACAATGCACTTCATGGCATTTCGTATGGTTGTTTACTGTTTACCTTTTCTTAAATCACCCAAAAATTTTCAATCCACCACTAATTAAGGTGACTAAGTCACCACAGTCAGATTTTTTTGATGCCTGATTTGAAATCCATTTGGGGCGTAGTGGGTACCTAACACCTGCCCATTTTGTAACTAAGCGTTTACCTAAAAACTCATTTGACCAGTGTACAATAAGATTTTTCTGACCTCTGATTGGTAGCGACTCCAAACATCAGTGTCCATACCACGCCACAGTCAAAGTCATAGGTGTTGCACAAGATATAGGGCTCAGCTTGGTTGTTTTAGTTGTTTTCATCATCCAATTTGGTAGATTTGTTTTTGGATTGTTTGTTAAGAGGATTTAATCCTCTCCCTAGGAGGTGGACCATGACTTGGTGGTGCAAGTGAGAGTATGAATTTTTTGTTCTGCTGACCTAGCAAAGTCCATTGTGCCTTTATGGATTGAGGTTGAAGCACCTCTGTCTCTTCCAAGGCATCTTATCAAAGGCTGCCTAAAAACAAATCCAAAAGGGACATTTTCAGGTTCCCAAACAAGGCTCTGAGAATATCCAGAATTGGCTGTGTGAATATCTGGAATTATCTCTCATATTGTTGCACTGAATCAGTTTAACTTAGTACACAACTACCCATCTCTCAAGCCTCTTCAAATCAAGGATAAAGACCTACCAATGCCATTGAGGTTTGTAGAGAACCTCCCATCAATACCATTTATGGGCTTCTCCTTACAAATAATCTTTGGCTATTTCTGCCCATTGGCTATGAGGAATCCGATGTGAGTGAAAGTATTTCTTGATGAGTGAATACCAATTAGTAGGATCCCCATGGGGTGAAGATTGGAAATCCAATAGATAGGATCTCTTATACCATTGACATGGCTATTGTGAGAGGGTAATCAAACCAGACCACACACATGCAAGAGCACACCATAATCTAACCACAACAATTGATCAGTTTTGACCAACCAGTTTGTCCACTCAGCCAAGCTATATTTGCACACTGTCACTATCTCTGGCCATAGCTGATCACTTGCCTGGCCCACAATCTCTGCAGCCACACCAACATGTAGGAGAGTGTGATAACAAGCCTGGGAACTCTGGCCAGCAACCACACCCTCACAAACTGATCCACTGATTTGCAACTAGAGGTGCAACTCGATTCAGGTTAAACCGGAACCAACCCAAACAACCCGAATTTTAAATGTTTTGGATTGATGCTTTTTGGTTTTTGTTTAGTGGAATTTAGGTGTAACCCAAGCCAGATTGTAATATGGTTTAGTTCAAGTTGAGGGTAACCCAAGTCAAGTAGCCTGACATCCAAAGTAAATTATCCTAACCTGAATAGCTTGAAAATCTGAACCATATGTCATAATCCAAATAACCTGAAAATCTAAACCTAATTATTTCAATTTGAAGTTATGAATAACTTGAACAAACTAGTAAATAAAAACAAAATAATAGGCTTATGTTCTATTACTTTATAGATAATTTAAAAATATGACTAATATATTTTTATATTAGCTACAATACAAAATAATAAAAACTGACAGATGTGTTTTCTAGATGCTAATAATAGAAAAAATAATAGTTAAAAAAAGATGATCAATAAATTTTTTATCAACCCACAAAAAAAAAATGAAAAATGATTCAATTTATTTCTAGGTGGGCCATAACATAAATAGGAATACAATAATATATTTCATATTGACTTTAAATATATGAAAATAACAATTAAATGGGTCTCACATTTTCCATTGAATTGCATTTTAGAAATTCAATAAAATTTGATTTCTAGTTTAAAATAATTCTCAAACATTTATGATAAAATAACTATATAAAAATATTATAATATTAAAATTTTATGTTATTTTGGTCATGAAATACATATTTAGTGATTAGATTATATATACATATATACATAATATGATACAAGTCATTTAAAATCTATAAAAAACTTAAATGGTAAAATCGTCATGATAGTTTCACTTAATTTTGTCCACATCATCCTTTTTATTAGTTTTTTTGTGGACAAAATGAAATATTCAAAATATATTAGATGGTCATAAAGGATTACTTAGAAATCTATGAAATATCATTGTTTTTATAGAACATATTTTATAATCAATTTAAAATTTATAATATATTTGTTGCTACAGTGTTAATGTCTTGTTCGAAATAAATTTACATTACAAGAGACGAAAGTAATTTCAACATCTTCGGTGAATTGAAAAAGTTTAAATATAGGAAAAAATATTATAAATAAATTTCTAGGCAAAACATAATACAAAAAGAATGATGAACAAAGTTTTAAATGAGCCTAATGAATAAATAATAGCTAAATTTATTCAGAAACATATAAAAATTGAAAAAAAGATGTGGTATGTATATTCCTTAAGGGGTTCACAATACAAAAATAATTAAAGATTATTTGTATAATCATAATAGATGCATATGGATCAATAAATAGGTAGCTACTCTATTCAAAGAAATGTGCCACGATTTTGAACCTGGTTAGTACTCACTATCTATAATTATTTATTCATATATTTTTATTAGCTGCTATCTTGATACTTATTTCATGTTTTGTAGTTAATTATTTATACGATAAATATATTCAATATAATATCATTTGTAAATTTAATTTTAATGTTGTATAATGCATCTGTGAGAATTGTATACTTATTAGCCCAAATTGTTAATCCATTCCCAACACAATTTTAATCTGAATTTTACAAAATTCATTTAGGTAGTTTGGGTTGGGGTTTTAGAAAATAAGTTATGGTTTGGTTAGGTTTGAGATTTTATAATTTGGATTAGGATTGGGTTGACCTCAATCTGATTTGAAACGAACTGAGTTGCACCCCAATTTGCAGCGAATCAGGATCAATCTCATGCACAAGTGGTCCACTAATTTACCCTCCAGTTTTCAATGTTATAACTGCTGTATACTATAGTTATATAGAGAATGGAAACTAATGCAATGGTCCAGTATACATCCTACCCTGTGACGCTAAAAAATATGGAGTAGATTGGCTAATTTCAAACGTGCCAATCAACCTAAATAGTTGATGCAGAGGTTAAAAAGGCCATGTATAAATTAGGGTTTATTTATTGTTAGGAATTTCTTATTTGAGATTTTTGAGTACTTGATTTATTTTTGGAGTTTGATGTACATATCAAGTGAT
Organism: Pouteria campechiana; assembly: GCA_036873735.1. NCBI lineage: Eukaryota > Viridiplantae > Streptophyta > Magnoliopsida > Ericales > Sapotaceae > Pouteria > Pouteria campechiana. The sequence goes on from JAYJMB010008892.1 coordinate 77,761, forward strand.
CAATACATGAATCAACTTGATGAGTGGTTTGGATTATAGGTTTTATTTGTTTATTTAGGGTTTTATTTATATGCAATACAGTAGGATTTGTTTTATTTCCTATAAATAGGGTTGCTTGGTAACAGGTTTATATAGTTTTGATGGTTGATAAAGTATTGACTGAAAGCTATTGAAATTTCTGGCTTTTGTTTCTTTTTTATCCTTTTTCCTAATTCTTCTATTATTCCCTTGCCCCCCATCCCTTCTTTTGTTCCACATCAGCTTGTTGATATAGATTTCCCTTTTTACTTTATAAATAGGTGCTTTAACTTAGGGTTTACATTATGAGTTAATGAATGAAAATTGAGTTTCTTTAGTATTCTTTCTTACCCCCTAATTCTATCCCATCTTCCTTAATTCATCTCGATTTCTTCCCTTTCTTCTTTTCTTATCCCCTTGAAAGGTGTAACGTCCCGCACCTCCACCCTATGCGTTTTGACCACGCCATACTAGGGCCAATGCGGAACGCTATCATTTCCGTTCTTCTTAAGGGAAATCTTACCATATTCTCACAATTTCCCTAATTCTAAAAAAAATATTCTGCCTAAAATCCGGGAAAGTCTGCCATAAAATATATGCAGTTATACCTGATATACATGTATAAAATCAAATAAAATTTATATTTTTATAATCAAATAACAACAATTATATCTACACACTAACACTCATACTCACAGCTCCGCTCAATATCGAAACCGCATTATGATGATAATGCTGATTTCTGGAATCATACTATTCTATCACACTATTTTAAATAATTTACTATGACATGCCATATAATTGGATTTCTTTTACTACAAATATACAAATACATCATGACTTTTACCATTATACAATTTCATTATCAATTTTCAATTACAAATTTCAATGGGATTCCAATCCCAATATTTTACCATACCATCCGATATCTTCTACTTTCACTTACCAGTCCCAATCCTCATATTTTACCATACCATCCGATATCTTCTACTTTCGCTTACCAGTCCCAATCCTCATATTTTACCATACCATCCGATATCTTCTACTTTCGCTTACCAGTCCCAATCCTCAGTTGGGATCCTTCATCTGGCCTGTCAACTAAAAATTTAACATAAGAAGGCATGAGTCTAGGCAACTCAGTAAGTATGCATAGATAAAAGAAAACAATAATTAATCACAACAACATGTTCTAACCCAAAACATGTATCAAATACAACATAATTTAAATTTAAACCATCACCATAACACATCATATTCCCATCTCATCCTGAGACGTACAACCCAATGCAATCATACCATGAGGCTCGCATCCTCAATTCTTTTCATGCACAACCTATGCCTTTCCGGCTTATAATATCATACAGTGTCATTCTAGCACTTCACATCACATCCGAGCTACTTTGGCTCATCATACCACAATACACGCCATACAGGCGTCTCATATCACCATACATGCCATGCAAGCACCACATATTCAACTATGCCATGCAGACACCGCATATTCAACTATGCCATGCAGGCATAATATTACAGCTGTGCCTTAAATGCACATTACATCATTATACATATCTATACTATTATGGAATGCTTCTCATTCCATTCATATATATAGTCATATGATATATCATGCTACTTACACAGCTATGGGATATTACTTATCCCATCTTTATCACCCATTAACAATATCACAATAGGGAATTATACTTTCCGTATTAATTCATATAATGAAAACACATCAATATAACATACTATCAAATCTTAACATTGGATATACTCATCCTATCTATTCTTTCCATCACACACTTGAGATATTCTCTATCCCTTTCATATAGACATCCATACATAAGAAAAACATATTGTGGGATACTTTCTATCCTCATTACTCACATGTTCATATCACATGCAAAATACCATGTATTTCAATTCCAAGGGATACCTACTATCCCTAACATTCATACATTTACCAAAAATCCATAAACATTAATCCTTAACCAAACACGGGATAACTACTATCCCTCATCCAAAATATACATGCCCGGAATCAACCATGGGATATATTCCATATCCCCATGCATTCATTCAACAAATAGAGAAGGCAGCCTACTTACCTTACAATTTGCCCAATTCCTTAGCTCACCAAGCTCCATAGCTTTTCATTTTGCTCCATTGTCCTATACTCATAACAATTTCCATTTATTTATACAAGTAATCATGGCAAATTAATGAATTACATTATAAATTAGCTCATTGTTAAACTGCACTGCAACCTTAGCCACAATACTGTCAAGCTTATAAGCTTCTTTCATCACCAATCCTAGGCTAATCATTCATATCACTTCTCTCATAGAAGGATATTATGAAACTTAGGGTGAATACTAGTTCAACTAGGGGTTTTCCACAAGATATTACAAGGAACTTTCCTTCTTTACAATGTTTATAGCATTTATGACATGATTAGTTCACAAACATCATTGAAATAATTCAATCAAGCCATTACTTCAATCATTTCATGGCTTACATAGCCCATGCACCAAAAATTCCAATTTGACCTAGCTAGGTCATGGTCAAAAGTCCATTTTTACCAGCCCAAATCACTCTATACAAGTCTCACAATAACACAATCAAGCATTTAAGCATTTGCTCCATGATCTCAAGCCAATTTTTTTATAAAATCACTATTTAGGGTTAACTTGAAACCCTAACTAGCATAAATCATAGCTTCTCATGCATAAATCATTCTCAATCATAACCATTTACTTATTTACCATTTCTCCTATGATTACACATCGATTTACATCAAAATTCCCAAAAATCCCCCAAATCACAAAACCCTAGTTTAGCCAACAACCAAATTCGTATGGGAAAAACTAACTTACCATCATTTCCAAGCATGACATCCTCCCATGGGTAAGAATCCAAGCTCATAGCTCCAAGTGGCTTATTCCATTTGAAGGAAAACAGAAATTCTTCCATTTCCTATGGTCCAAATTCCAAAAAAACATGTTTAGATGTAAGTTTTGAGGTTGGTAAGGGCTAAGACATGAGGAGTGGGTGTGGGGAAGAAAACGGGATGAAAATGGCTTGAAATGGAATGAATTGACTTTAAAAAGTCGGGGCAACGTGGCAGCTGCCTGCCATTAGAGCGCAGGTGCCTGGGATAGTAGCGGGTATAACAGCCGCCTGCTATACCGCTTGCCACAGTCTAGCGGGGTTTTTCTCCCCGGATCCGACCACAGGCGCTTTCCCAGCCGCCCACCATACCGCTTGGGGAGCGCATGCACCTTCCATACCGCTTGGCATACTGCCTGCGGTCCTATCTCCCCTATTTCCACTATTTTTAAACATGTTACACTATGGCCAAACACAATTATCCAAAAATTAACACTTTGGGTGTTACAAAATAATCCTTCCTGTATCTTTTATTTCTTCTTCCTACCCATCTTGCATCAATTTGGTATCAGAGTGAACCTGGTGTCAAATTCCATATTGTTTCATCATCACAATCTGATTTCATCTACACCATTTAATCACCGTTCAACCTCCATCCATCATCCACATGAAAAAAAAAGAAATCTTCAACCCATCTCCAACAAGAAACTACATTGCCATTGTTGTTGTCAAAAGAAAAACCCATTGCTTTGATTAGATGCACATACATAGTCGAAGCCCCTTGTGTAAGTTGGATCTCACAATTCCAATGACTTTGCAGTGTCGATTCCATTTGTTAGAGGCCTTGGAGAACTAAACTGACAATGTCGGCTTCTACCTAAGCTAGAAATGACATTCCCAAGCATTGAAAGTCTCTTCATAGGCTTTCTTCTTCAGTTTTGACAACTTAGCCGCGTCAGAAACTCCCCTGTTGTGTAGATAGTGGAAGACGACAAAACTATTAAGGGGTATTTTTCCTAGACTTTGACAAACCAATCCCTTTGGTTTTTGGAGTTATAACTAAATTTTTGTTTTATTTTAACAGAAGTCCTTGAGTTTTCAAAGTATTGCAAACTGTTTTGTTGGAAATTTGCAATCTGGTCCAATCTTCAAATTTTACAAAATGAACCCATTTGAGTACTAAAATTTATAAGAGCACCCTCTACTTTTTGGAAATTACAAAATTGAACTTGAGATTTGAAAATTACAAAATAAATATTGAGATTTTGACAATTACAAAATAAAACTTGAGATTTTGAAATTACAAAATAATTAAACAATTTTTTAAAAACTTGTCTTTTAACACTTCAATTTCTGAAAATTGCAACAAAACTTCAGATTTCTAAAAATTACAGCTAAGTCCCAAATTTTAAAAATTATAGAAAAGTTCTAATTTTCAGAAATCGGAAAAAGGCTTTTTTTTAAAGGTTATGGTAGTGTTCGTATTATCGATAAATACCTATTTATCGGTGGCTCGAAAAAAAGATATTATCATTTTTATCGGAGATATTATCGTTTTTTCCTGGAACTTCATCGGTAAAATAGAAAAAAATTAGAAAAATAGAGAAAATTTTTAAAAAATTTTAGTGAAATTGTAATAAATAATGATAAATATAAACATAATTTGGATAAAAAATTGGATTAAAAAAGCAACCATTACATGAATAATGAAGGTACATATGAGAAATGCATATAGGCTGACAAAAGGAGTGTAAATCTTAGCAAGAAAAAATATTATATTAAACATTATCTTTTATACTAAGTCACAGACATACAAAAAAAAAAAAAAAAAAATACATGGTAGTGTTTTGAAAATTAAAACTAAACAACAACTCTTACCTGAATACCAAGTGGAGTGTCGTATAGGTTCCTCAAGTTCATTGTCATTTTGTTGACATTGCGGCTCATATGTATATGGGAAAGGAAAGCTAAATGGGGAATAAGAAGCCGATGATTCTACTCCACTGTTTGGGTAATCTGATGATGTATACCCATATGGTTGGATGTAATCTGAGGCCGAGTTGAGCTGAGATGACTGATATGATAAATTGTTGTAATTCCATCCAGAATCATCTGACCATTTATATGAATATGAATATGATAAAAGATTTGGCTCATAGGAAGACTCCTTTCTGCTGCCACTTAAAAATCCACAGATGTCATGCTACATGTAAGTGTGTTATCCTCAATTGGCTCCTTGCCCTTCCTAGTTCCAAACCTTCTTTCATATCACCTGATTAGAGGGCGTGCTCCATGATCCTCATCTTGTGTAGCATGTGTGTACCCCTCCTCACAAGTAAATTGGCTAAGTGGCCTTTGACTCTATGGGTATGATGAGTCATCTCCACCAATCCCACCACCCCCCTCACCACCACCATTATCATCATCATCACCATCACCACCACCACCACCACCGATATCATCGTTGCCACTCCTTGTTCTTGATGATGAAGAAGTACTCGAGGCCTGCTGAGATATCTGGAGACTCCCTTTGCAGTCGACTGGGTTTCAAATCTAGTTAATGGATCAAATGTCTCTTTTGGGGTCCACTCTCGATGTAACACCCCTTCTACATCTACACCCTGTGCACTGGCTTCTGGAGCAATAGATTCTGCTGGCCCTCCATTTCGTCCATCTAGATCTTCTGATCGCAACCATTCATACAATGGATCTTCCCTAGTATCATCCTCCTCCAAGTGTGCATGTTGCCCAATCATCATTAGATCTAGAGGGTCATCAGGCACCTTATTTTCCTCTCGTAGTATCCTCTCCCGAAGCCTCATATTATAATGGCAAAAAACAAGCTTCTTGAGCTTTTCATACCCTAGTCTATTCCTTCTCTAGGTATAGATGAGAGAGAATATACTCTAGTTTCGCTCACATGGCGATGAAGACACCGTTTAACTTAGAATTCGATCTGCTAGTAGCTTGAGTGTTGGGGTCTCCATGCCATATAAGTACCACCATTCGCCTATAATTAATTCAAGATTATATATTAGTATTTGCAAATAATACATAAATATGCAAGTGTAAAATGTCATGAGGTTTGGAAACAATTATATAAAGGGTAATCCTCGTGACTGTGATTGAAAGGCCACTGCCTTTCCAAACATCCCCCATGCTTCGCGAAAAGCCATCAATTGTTGGAGCATTTAAAAGGATTAATCTTTTTTATTTATCATACTAAATAAGATAATGAAGTATATTCTGTGAACATCATAAGTAATTTACCTCGGTCCCAAAGTCACTCGTATTTGGGTGATCGGGAAATAACTTCTCAAAGACTTCAAACATCGCCCCATTTAACTCCATATCCGCCCCAAGACCACTCTCATAGTGTTATTTTGGATTGAAGAAGTACGCCGCAATAATAAGATTGTAATTTAGACATAAGAGAAGACTACAATAATAAGATTGCAATTCATAGGACAACACACAGGCTGCATGTAATGGATGACGGAGCATGTTCCTCCAGTGATCTTCTATGATGCCAATCACCCACTGTCTACCTTTCACATTTTTTTTATGGACTCCATAAATTGAAATGCCTCGTACAAAGAGCCCATATTTGGATAAGTCTCATTATCAACTACTCTCAAGACTCTATATATGGTTTCTAGAATACCCAACACCGATCGTACTTTATCTCAGAAGGAAGCCGTCTTAATGATCCATGCCACCTCCATCCCTTCCCTAGTGTGTGCATATCTTGAGTCGTGCCACATATCAGTGTTGAATATTGTATTGAGTACTTGCTTAGCATTCCATAGACTATCAAGTGCAATATAATTCGTGGCAAATCGAGTCTTGCCTGGACGTATAATCTCCCTCCTATAATCAGATGCCTCATGAAAAAATGCCTTCACCCAACTGTGGTCGTAGATGAATTTGGTAATCTATCGACCCTTCTCTATCACACTACGAACAGTTGGTCGTCGACCAATATCCTCCAAGATGAGATCAATACAGTATGTCGCACAAGGAGTCCAATACAAATGCAATTATTCCTCTAAAGTTTTCCCAGCCTTCTTAAATGCAGTTCCATTGTCCGTGATAATTTGTACCACATGAAGACTTGAGCCGAGGACTTATAATCTGCTTCTCAATAATCTCTTGAATATAAGTTGCGTCCTTAATATGCTTAGATGCATCCATAAACCTACAAAACACTGTAGTGCCTCTACAATACAACATGAAGTTGATGATACTGAGCTTTGTGGGGTCAATCTACCCATGACACATCACAAACAACCTATATGTTTCCCTTGTATGAGTCATAGATTTGATCCAGTCCTTCATTTCTTTATCCTCCTGATCAAGATATGACCCCCCAATCTGGTATGCTGAAAGAGGTTGGACACCTTCTCCTTCCATCTGTGCAGCATGGATCATATTCTTGAAAGCCATGGTATCCGCCAAGTGTAGAGGAACAACACCATAAATAAAGAATCTAGAGACATGAGTTCCAAGATTCTTTACATTGTCTCTACCCTTTTTGTACATATGAGTCATCTTTTTCTACAACCTACCAGCCTGTTCATACAACTTTGAATATGATCCCCCTTGTAGATGCTGTATGGCTCAAGAACTTCTTCAGTTCTCCCTTCTATCTCCCTCCTTCATCCAACCTCCCTTGCCTGCTTCCCCCACCTACTTCTCTTGTAGAATCATGGAAACTAGGTTTACCCCTCTCAAGCCTAATCAACTCCTCTCTAGCCCATTGCTCTGCCCTACTAGCTTCCATAGCTTGCCTTATCTGCTCTCTTTCATCTCCGTCATCATCATCATCACCCTCATCAACATCATAATCACCTAATTCGGCTGCAATCTCCTTCTCCTTTTGCTCTCGAGCTTTTCTAGTAGTAGTACCCAACTGAATAGCCTCCCTCATAAGTACCCTAACCTCTTTAGGAACCTTAGGACAATTTCTAACATTAGGACTATTCCAAGCTAAGTGTTGCCTCAGTCTCGTGACGCCCCTCGACTTCATAACTTGCTTGCAGTAATTGCATTCAGCTCCAAATGGGTTACCTGGAACCAGTTTCTCATGTTCCCATGCTAAATCATTAGGCTTGGTTTGCTACCTTTACTTTCTTGGCTACTCCTGTTTGTTGATATCTTAAAATTTCAACCTAAACACATCAAATCAAAACAAATTCATTTTTTCTTTCTACGCAACACACTCTTGAATATGCAAATCTTTATGATGTATGCATTAAACAATGTCTAAAAGGAACCCTAGACATTCAAAATCAATCAAGAAACATATTTACAAATTTTAAGAAATAAGTTTTTGTACAATTATTTAAAAATTGGAAATAAATTTAAAAATTATCTCAGCTAATTTTCTGATTATATTTTTAATGCTATTATACTACCAGTGAATTAACATAGCTTTAACACAACATCTATAATTTTTTTAATTATTTAAAAAATAATTATAATTAATATTAAAATATTTAAAAATATTATTTTTTTGCTGAAAGTCATTTTTTTGGCAGATCCCACATCTGATCTATGTATACATACAAAAACTATGGTTGATTTGGGATAATCAAATGATTTGGGATTTTCCCCAAATCTCGAGTTCATCCCAAATCTCCACAAATCGAACAGATTTTGATTCCTAAATCAGTATAAATCAAAGCCATAATGCATTATACATTACAAGCATTCGATTTCAAACAAAAAAAACATGAAAAATGGCATCAAAATTGACTTTTCATACCTTTGGCAACTGTTTATGTCCGGATCGAAAAATCCGATTTCAATCGTGAAAATGCTGTTTATCCAACTCTAAATCACAAAAGGAGTCTTCGTTTTTGCCAATGAAAGATGGGAACAACGATTTTGAGGAGGAAAAAATTGATTTGGGGGGGTTAGAAGGGGAGACAATGTTCGAATGCACTTTGTTTACGGCCGAATTGATATTATCGGTTAATTTACTGATAATATCGATGATATTATCGAGATATTATCGATAAATACACGAGTATATTGATAAGTCGCTGATGTTATCGATAAAAGTGGGAAAGTTATGATATTGTTGATTTTCAATCGATTTTTTATTGATTAGGGGGGAGATCGATATTATCGAAAATAATATTGTCGATAATATCGATATTAAGATCACTGGTCCAAAGTTCCTCTTATAGAGGCTAGATCTATTACCATAAGATGCTAGGGCCATTGTGCCCCTCTTGTTCAGGAACTTGAAGTCAATGCCAGTTCACTTTCTTGAAGATGGTCTACTTTGTTTCAACCTGTCAATTTACACTCAGATCTAGTTTTATCTCTGAAATTTTAGGGATCTGAGGAATATGATTTTAAATCAAACTCTTCCCTAAAAATTAGGTTGCTTAATATTACTTTCACTGTGTTAGCAACCCAGCGTTTATATGTACCTTTTCTATACGTGCACTATGCCTTTTCTACTTGGTTAAACCTGCTGATGACTGTCATCTGATGTTATATGAAGCATGATAATCAGGAACTGAAGCAAATTGCACCGGTCCACAGTTCTCATATGATGGCACTTAACGCATGCCCAAATAACTTGAATGGAAGCCCTCTAACGTAAGTTCTGCCACTTTGTTGCAAGATATAAATTCTCCACTCTTTGTTTGGTTGCAACTCTTTGAGACACTTCTTTGTTTCTCTTAGTGTTAAGATTCGTTACACTGGTGAAAACCTATTAAATGTTTCCTTTTGATAAAATGAAGGCCACTTGATCTTTGTGATGCGAATACATCAAGTGCGGACATCCTTCCTCTCGGGTATCAGGGATCTCACACCAGTGGCTTGGCAGTTTCAACCCATCAGAATCCTGTTCCACCAGTATTACCTACATCTGCAGCCAATTCTATGCTCCAAGGATCTTCCAGTATGGTCCTGGGCAATAGTTTGCCATCACCATCAACACCGCTGAACACACCTGCAAGGTATTGGATACTTGAATGATTTGTAGATATTCAATCAATTTTATTGTTCCAATTGCCTGAAGTATCCTGCCCTAATTTCTATTCTCACAGGGACATGCAAAGATACGGTGTTCAAAGATCACCATCTTTGCCCATTGACGAACAGCAAAGAATGCAACAGTACAATCAAATGCTTTCTGGAAGAAACATCCCGCAATCTGGCATGCCTGTTTCTGGGGCTTTGCCTGTAGGAAATGATCGTGGTGTCCGTATGCTGCCTGGTGGAAATGGAATTGGCATGATGGGTGGGATGAACAGAGGCATGGGGATTCCACGGCCTGGGTTCCAGGGAATTGCTTCACCAGCTATGCTCAACATGGTTTCCTCTGGAGGGATACCAAACCCTGTTAATATTCACACAGGGGTTGTTTCTGGTCAGGGAAGTTCTATGTTGAGACCACGAGATGCTTTGCAGATGATACGGGTAAGCCTCTATTCCAGCATTAGAACTTCCTGTTGTCCATTTGGCTTCATTTTCCTTTCAGTGATTAATGATAAATGGATGAAAGTAACAGGTTCAGATGATTAAATTTTGGAGGACACTACATTTAACTCTTTACTCCTGAACTTAAGCATTGATCTGGAACTTACTGCAACTGATATGTTTCAGAGACAATGTTGTGGTTCCTTTCAGAAACCGAAAACCATGTTCATTGACTTTCCACTGAACCAAATATTGGTTTTGGCATTACCGTGACTCATTTGAATGTCATCGCAATTCACAACAGTTCTTGGGGACAAACCATTTCTCCGTCTTTCTGTTGACCTCACTCTAGTTCTTGGAAGGAAATAGCTAGGACTTGATCACCAAGTCCCAGAAGCTTATTGTATTGTGATTCTGGTGGAACGAATGAGCCCAGTTTGCAACTGGAATTATATGAATCATCAACAGAGGGATGCAAGGGAGGGAATTGGATCAAGAATGGATTGTTTGCTGCCTGATTTCTGACTGTGCATCTTGTAATTCAAGCTGTCATTTCTTGCACGGTCCCCTATTTGATAGTGTGCTGCCAACTATTCTGGCTGGAACTCTCATATCTGTTTCAAATTTTCATCACTTGTGCTGTGACAAATCATGAAAAATTAAGACATCATAGTTAAGTCTGTGAAGAGTTTTGCAATTTGATTACCTGTAATCAAAGTGATCTGAAATTCGATAATAGCATGCTGATCCTGGAGAGAAGTCATATGGTTTAAAATCCTTGTGTTGATGTTTTATGGATGGTTCTGATTTCAACTTTCATCTGCTTCTGTAAGCTAATTGGATTTTGCATAGAAAATGTACAATCTCATATCTACCATAATGGTAGTTTAACAATCCCATTTATCAGCAGTTCTAAATTTGCCCATGCTCATTTCACTAAAGGTTTTGATGGAGTTAGGAACCTGTTTCATGGTCTCATCAGTAATCCACTATTAAATATTTTAGCATAGTTTCTGTTGGTTGCTATACACAACCATGAAATGAAATGACACTATTAATGAGTTGAAGAAGATAGAAATCTTGTCTTGGCAAAAATACGGAAGCTTTTTCCTCTTTTCAACCTGGAAATATCCATCATCAGACATCAAAAAGCTACAAAGATTTACCAACGTTCAGAGTTATTTTTCAGATTAATTTTTAAACAAAATGCTTCCTTGATTGGTTGTTGTTTTTGTTGTCATTGCGTCAACTGAGCAAGAAAAAAATTCAGACGAAATATGAACACTTTTGTAGACTTGAAATGGAAACATATAAAACAGAGAAAACCATCGTAGAGAAATGCAATTCTCTTCTTTCCTTTTTATTCCAACACTGGAGATAGGGATCTTCATTTGCTAACAAAGAATGCTGGAAAAACAGTTTGTCATGATGTGCAAAACATGGCTTCTTATAGCTTTGAATCAGCATGTTCTCAGTTACCCGTTTAATTCTGTATGGTTTGAATTTCTGGTGGTGGCATATATCTATGACTGTCCATTTCTGTTTTCAGTTGCTGTCTTTTTGCCTTTGTCAGTTCCTGATGTTGTCTTTTTGCTGTTGTAGCCTTTGTCAGTTCCCTTATGTTGTCTTTTTGCTGTTGTAGCCTGGCCAAAGTACAGAGGACCAAAGGCAGCTTATGATGCCAGAGCTTCAGATGCAGGTCACACAGGGGAATGGCCAGGGCGTTACACCTTTCAATGGCTTGAGTGCAGGGTTCTCTAGCCAGTCTGTCCCTCCAGTTCAATCCTACCCAGTCCAGCACCAACAGCCTCATCAAATGTCACAGCAGCCGCACATGCTTGGAAACCCTCACCACTCTCATCTTCAAGGCACGGCCAATCCTAATTCCCATACACAGAACTATGCATTTCGTCTGGCTAAGGAGCAGCGGATGTTGCAGCAGCGGATGTTACAGCAGCAGCAACAATTCAGTGCCCCCAGCACTTCAATGCCTCATGCCCAGGGGCCTTCTCAACATTCCATGCCCCCCATGCCGAACAATTCCCCAATCCAGCAACAGGTTCCTGCTCAGCCATCATCACTGCCCCCTCCAATCTCTCAAAATCCTTTAACACCATCCTCTTCATCAATGAATACCATTCCCCCAAACCAACAAAAGCAGCAGCATGGGCCCCAGGGGCTAAGTCGGAATCTTCCAGCAAGTGGTGCCCTTCCAAATCAGATGCTAAAGCAACAACGTCAGCGACAGCAACATCTTCAGCAACAACAGAGGCCTCATCCACCGCAACGTCAGCAGCCTCAGCAGCAAGCTAAAGTCATGAAAGGCTTAGGCAGAGGGAATGTGATGATGCACCATAATCTCCCTGTTGATAACTCCCTTGCAAGTAATAATAGCCTCCCTCCAGCTCCAGCTAACCAAGTTGCTGAGAAAGGTGAGCAGCAAGTCATGCAACATCTGATGCCAGGGCAAGGCTTGTTTTCTGGGCCAGGTTCAGTTCCAGTTCAACCAGGGAAACCACTAGTCCCTCAAATGTCGAGCCAGGGTCAGCCACAGCCACAGCCACAGCCACAGCAGCAAAAGATGTTTTCTCGTCCGCAGCCATCTCCAAAGCAACTGCAGCAGATTTCTTCCCATCTAGAGAACAGCAACCAAGGGCAGTCGCAGGTTCCTCCTAATCACACAATATTGAGTACATCCCAATCATCATTGCCTCCAACCTCATTGGCCATGGGATCTCAGCAACCACAGCAGCTACAGAGGCAGACAAGTCAGTCTCAGCAATCTGTTCAGAGAATGCTTCACCAGAACCGTCAGGCAAGCTCTGATGTTTCTATGCAATCTTCTGGTGATCAAGCTCAAGCTAATACACAACCAGCAGATGGTGCATTTCAGATGGTCTCAAATGCGACTCTTCCCCACTGTACAGATTCAACTAATGTTGTTCCTGTGGCAGCATCCTCTGCCCCTGCTCCACCATCACAATGGAAACCGGAGCCAATGTATGATAGGAGTACCACAGCTCCATCCCCGCACTTAGCCACCATGGGAAACTCACCTCAGCCAAGCTCTGTGGTAACTGAACCAATGCCCTCACCCAGCCAAGGGTTATCACAGAGGCAGTTCTCTGGCAGCACTGTTCCAGTTCATGCGCACAATGTCAGTGGGCAGTGGCAGCAGTCACAGCCACAACAGCATCATCATCCACAACAGCAGCACCGACAATCAGGTCAAGGCAGCATGTATGCTCGACCATCTAGTTCTGGGCCAGGGTGAATGGCTGGTCCAATTTGAGTGGGAATTCCCAAAGGCAGCTGTTCTGGACCAGGGTCTTGGTTTGCATGCATGTGTACCATTACTGTACAGGTAAGCTTAAAAAAAACAACTGCATTGGGGATGATGTCAATATATGCTCTTAAGAGTTCAATGCTGAATTTATTTTGAGCAAGATGCGATTCGGGATTTGTAGTGTACATTACCTATGTAGCCTGCATATGGAGAATGTTTTCATGATCATGACCACTGCAAGCTTTTGCTTGTGGTGTGAAGATGATGCTGACTATAGATATCATATACTTGATGTGTTGTGGACCAATGAAAAGAGTGCTTTGAAAAGAATCCTTGAATACTCTTCCATCAAATAACAGCCAGAATTAGTCTTTTGATCTGGTTCCTTGTGGAGGCCCTCAATCAGCTATGGATATTTTTCTCAGAAGCGCTTGTTTGGTCTGGTTTTTTTTTTTTTTTTTTTTTTATAGTGATTGAGAACTGTAGTCAACTGCTCTGATTCTCAGACTATCTGTGTGGGTGCCATGGCATGAGGTTTACCATATTCTGATTCTCAGACAATGTTCTTCATATTGTTATTCAGTCATCTAGATCTTACTTATGAATCATTGGTTTTGTGCAGTTGAAATCAACTCGTTATGAAATGCTCTTTGTATGGCTTTTTTTTTTTTGTCATTTTAATTCTTACGGAATGATGGTGTTTTGTGCAGTTGGAATCTGGTCATTTTGGATTTGTGGAGCCGTCCATTTCCACATATCTATGTAGAGTTGTTGCACAGGGTTCTTGGCTACTACTGTTGAACAAGGGATGTTACAAATCAGGGGCACTGTCATTTTTGGCTTCTATAGCTAGTTCTTTGTACATTACAGGTTCAGATCCTTCGTTGAGGTATGCATATGTACAATGGTCTTCCATTGTTTTTTTCCCCATTTAATTCGAAAGTCCTCTCACTGATTTGTACAACGTGGGTTTTGATTCCCTGTTCTGATCGACGATGTATCATTATAATTTTGGGCAAAATGCAAACACCACGGCTATCTCATTTTGTGAAGAAGGGGAAAAAAAAAAGGAGAAGAAAGTAAATGTTCATCAAGATGTACATGATTCGCCCTTGTTTAAATGTGTGTTTCCATGTAAATTGTCCATGTAAATTTAGCCTTTACAGCACAGAGATCTTGTGCGTGTAAGAGCTTGCTGGTTGCATATTCATGGAGTTCTAAACTGAACCCTTTATAGCAAGTTCCTGCCCAGTCATTGCAGTCCGTGTTTCTATCATTTTCAATCGTGTAACTTCTCCATAAGTGACCCCCATGCCCTATTGATTAGCAATCGCCACGCTGCAACAATCAGAAAAATGCTCTTTTTCTGTTTAACATTCGGAGGCGCTTTCTGGCATTCGTCATCTGCAACTCAGCGACAACGACAAATACCAGACCTTTTTCTGTTCTGAGCGCGATGGGAAGATTATCAGGGAAAGCTTTAAAACCACACTACCATGCATGACAAAAGTCTCCAGATCCTACTTAATATGTTAATGCTCAGAAGTGTATGGTACGATGCTACGAATATCTATCAAACGAGTAGATCCTGTGGCCGGTGACCCGAGGCTGGTTAACGATGGTTCGATTCTGACGAACAGTCCCTGATTGGGCTGTTTTATCTGATCCATTTCTTTTAAAACATCTATGCTAATTTATTTCCTGCGTTGTATTGCAGTCCGACGGCATAGAGCATGCATTGCAGGTGTCATTCTGGTCATTTCCACTAGAAACGAAATGGTAAGCAATGCATTATGTCACTGACAAGAAAAGTAGGCACTTATTTGATATATTCTGATGGGGTTGTTAGCGGTTCGAAGGAAAACGAAAGCCACACCAGAAGCAAAAAGCACATATTCCTTCTCTTTTCCGCCTCATCAAGCCATCTTTTTTTTTTATCGATTATTGCGAACTCCTCTATTACTTTATTCACTGCCGAACGGATCAAACCAATTAACCACTTTCAAGAACAGCTGCTGTAGTCTGCATGGCTGTGAAGACTGTAGATACGGGCACATTGAAACCGGTCCCTTCTGTGTTCGATCTATGAGAATCTAGCCTTACTCTGATCCCGTGATCCTATCCGACCAAAATCAGTCTGGTTTAGATTTAAGTAACCACTGTAATGGCAAGAAGACAAAAACAAAAAAGGTGTTTGTCCCATGGTGAAAGTATCACGAGCAGCAAACATATAATCCGGGGCAGTTGGAATTACATGCTTCGGTCCTTTCGATGATTGTAATATACAGAGAAATGCACTCATCCCTCAGAATTTCGGTCCAGTTGTAGAGTGGGGGCCCACTAGGAAGAGGAATTTGGTAATTTAAAGCCTCAGGACGAGGGAGCACAGAAACCATATTGAGGTGGGTGTGGGTGGTTGCCGACTTTGATTGCTCCCGAATTACGGTGCACCAGCTTTTGCAGTTATTTAACCCCTTGTACCCTCTCCTGCGTCCGAATGCAATGAGAACAATTCAAACAAAGGATGGAAAAGAGAGTGTGAGGGAGAAGGAAAGTTCAAAAAAGGAGAAAGCGTGTACAGAAGCAATGTGGCACAATCGGCATGAGCCAAATTGAAAAAAGGACAACCTCCAAAGTTCCCTTTTCATGTCCTCCCTTCTCTCTCTCTCTCTCTCTCTCTCTCTCTCTCTCTCTCTCTCACTCTTTATATGTTTAAACTTTAATGCTTACATAATTCCCATGCACAGCTTTTTCTTCTTTTAAAGCTCCTCCTTAGGTAGAGGGATAAAAAGCGCGAGGTGGGAAAGAAGGGGGAAGGCGGTGAAAAGAGAAATTTGTAAGATGGCATGGAATTGGGTTCGAGTGTTTTTGCTTTTTGGCTTGTCTACTGCTGCTGTAGCCTGTGGTAATGGGGAGAATACGAATGTGGGCCGTCATTTTAGTGGTAGCTATCGCGACCGGATGCTTCTTCGATTGGCGTCTCTGGAGGCTTCGCTTGTCTCGCAGAATGCCATCTCAGCTGAGCCGTCTCCTTCGCCTTCTCCCTCTCCGAGTGATGCACCCTCGGTAACGACATCCTCTTTTCGTTGCCAAAATGCTTTTTCCGAAATTTCCGCTTTCAATTCTAGTCTTTAATTCATGATGGAATAGCAGTTTGAAAGGCTGTGACAATGTCAGCAATGACGATGATTATGATGCTAATGATACCCAAGTTTATTAAGTCTTCTTTTTTCAGCTTCTAGTTATGAAATCAAATGCAAACTAATGGCTTTTTTGACATGATGGTCCATCAACCAGCTTCCTTTTTGTTTTTTCGTTCAAATCGCTGGCGATTATTACAATGTTCTGTCACCGCTCCATGCTACTCTTGCAGGGGTCTACCAGCCCACGTGTCTATCAGGTCACGGCCTACGGAGCAGATCCAACAGGCCAAAAGGACAGCACGGATGCGATCCTGGCCGCTATTTCCGATGCATTCCGCCCCCCAAACAAGGACAAAACGCTGATCCAAGGGGTCGTTGATCTTGGGGGTGCACAGGTGGACCTCCAAGGAGGGATGTACAAGATCAGCCGACCTCTGCGATTGCCGGCGTCCGGTGGTGGCAACTTCATGGTACGTAAGCCCAAGTAGCCGTATTTCGATTTCTAACTGATTTTGTTTTTGGATTTCATGAATAACTAGTCCCAAAAGTCAGAATCCCCAGGTCATTAGGTCGTCCACTTTGATTATGTGGCAGCTGATGAAAATCGGGCTCCTTTTGTTTTGAATTTTTAAGCACTGTTGCGGTGTGGGCCGCTCCCTCTCCCGCCAAGCATCTAAGCATGTGTCCCTGTAACATGTTGCCGTGACATGCGATGGTTCCACATCTCCTCGTACAACGTGAGTTCCGTGACAAGGATTTATTTGGTCGTAGGCTGATGAGTTGGACTCCTTTATTTTTATTTTTTATTTTTATTTTTATTGTTGGGCTTGTGGTACTTCTCAGCTAGCCTTCCAGGACGTAGACATCCCTACAGAAATTTCAGCTGTCCGGACGACATGCGGCAAGACAAAATTGGCAACTTACCACATCCATTTCCACCACACATTTGTGCCCCAACCACCGAAATTATCGTGTCTTTTCAGATTTTTCTGAATATCCTAAACTGGGGTTGACGTGCCATGCATCAAATCCAACCTTGAAATGGACCATCAAACAATGGATGAAATAGTAATGGTATCTTGTGACTTTTCACCCTTTTTTTTTTTTTTGGCCTTTTGCCTTTTCCTTCATTCGACGGTTTGATACGAAATTACGAAGTTGAAGTTAGGAGGAATTGGCGATTTTACTTATTCCATCCTTGCCTCGTGACCACCGTTGGAATTCCATGCTGTGCCGCAGCAAATCCACGTGAAAATGACTGGTTTCGCCGAGTTTTCTCCTTACCAATGTGTTTCTATCATTAATGCCGCTGGCCATATCTTGGTGTTCGGGACGACGCCATCCAACACACACACACACACACTTCCAAACGGCGGTTCAAGGAAACAAAAACCCATTTCGAAATATGTGCGGGGGGTTGGGTTGGGTTGGGTGCGGGGGGCGCGGCCTGTCTCAGC
Source organism: Pouteria campechiana (assembly GCA_036873735.1). NCBI lineage: Eukaryota > Viridiplantae > Streptophyta > Magnoliopsida > Ericales > Sapotaceae > Pouteria > Pouteria campechiana. The sequence goes on from JAYJMB010008892.1 coordinate 95,997, forward strand.
CGTCCCTTAACATATGCCTCATTTCTTACAGTCCTTGGCCATCATCCTGACCAAATCTCATCTTGGGGTGTTACAGATTCACGGCGGATCTCTGGTTGCATCCGACGATTTCCCAACCGATCGCCATCTGATCGAGCTGTGGCCATCTTCCTCCGCCAAGCTAACCGCAGCAGACATAGGAGAAGACGACGGAAACAAGCTCCGGAACTCCTTGGCTGCCGAATCATTCTCCTCCTCCTACGAATACATCACGCTCAGAAACCTGCTGCTGGATTCCAACTATAGGGGCGGTGGCATCTTAGTTGTCAATTCTCTCCGCACCACCATAGACAACTGCTACATCACCCACTTCAGCACCGGTGGAATTCTAGTCCAAGGTGGCCACGAGACCTTCATCACCAACTCCTTCCTTGGCCAGCACATCACAGCCGGGGGCGACAGCGGCGAAAAGAATTTCAGCGGCACTGCAATCTCCCTCATGGGCAACGACAACGCCGTGACTGATGTGGTCATCTTCTCGGCCGCAGTTGGAATCCTGGTGGCTGGCCAGGCCAACGCCCTCACAGGGGTGCACTGCTACAACAAGGCTACGGGCTTTGGCGGGGTTGGGATCTACGTGCGGCTGCCCGGTCTGAGCCAGACCCGGATCGAGAACTGCTACTTGGACTACACCGGCATTGTGGCGGAGGATCCGGTGCAGCTGCATGTTGCTGGGTCTTTCTTCCTGGGCAATGCGTTTGTGCTGCTCAAGTCCGTGAAGGGCGTGATTCGTGGGGTGAACATCGTGGATAGCATGTTTTCCGGGGACGGGAGTGGGGTGGAGATTGTGCAGCTGGAGCAGTCGAATGCGCCATTTACGACCATCGATCAGGTGGTGGTTGATAGGAACAATGTGCAGGGAATGAGGATTAGATCGACGGTTGGGAGAGGGTCGGTTGAAGGGAATGGGACGAGATGGACGGTGGATTTCTCTGGGGTGCTGCTGTTTCCTAACCTGATCAGGAATGTGCAGTACACATTCCAAGGTGGCGGGGATTCGTCGTTTCCAAGGCATGCTCTGAGAAATGTGTCGATGAATCAGGTGGTGGTTGAGTCGGAGTTGCCGGTGACGGGGAATGTGTATGTGATGGTGGATCAGAGCTCATCGAGCATTGGTGGGTGAATTGATTGAAGAGTAAGTACTTATTATTAATTTATGATATGGAGAATCGAGCGTTCCTACGATCAAGTGACAGAAATTCCCACAGCTTCCTTCTACATTTGTAAAGCCAGTAAGAATACAATTGAAGGAAGGATTTATCTTGCATTAGAAGCCATGTAAATGAGTCTCTCCTATTCATGCTCGGCAGTTCCTCCGTAAGTTTGCTAGAATGACACGATGCTGAGGGAGTTTCGGCACAGGAAAATCCCAAAACCCGATCAAGTTATCCAATATTTATCTCCATGCATATATAACTATCAGAAATACTTCAATTGAACCGATTCCGCCACTAAAATCTTATCGCTTTTTATACGCCATCATGTTTTAATTGAATCCATGCTAACCATCATACTCAGGACCATTTATTTCATTTTGATTCAAAACTCTTATGTTCCTCCACATTAAAAATTCATGCTTTCAAACAATCTTATAAGTTTCTATATAGCTGGCCCACCCAAATTTCCAATCAAATGATAAGTACAGTAGTGGGCTCGGATGTGAGATATCATGACGTGTAAAAATTGAGATGTTCTATAAAAAATTCTGGTAAAAACTTGTGTCAAAGAAGTATTTCTCTTTAAGTATAACCTTAAATTTTGTTTTGTCTTAAAAAATTTATGTGGGCTATAATAATAAAAAATTTGAAAGGTATGTATAAATTTATTAAATTCTTTTAATTAATTTCGCATTTCAAAGGAGAGCAGCTAAAGGGTTCTCTTTCATGGATGAGTAATTCTACCATATTTTAAGTGATTTAAATACTTATGTACAAACAATTTTAAATGATTCTCTACTCTGCATACGCAACATAGCATTTTTTAATAATAAATTCCACATGAGGTTTCAATGAACATTATTATGATAGACGCAAAATCAAAGGATAATACTGAAGTTTCAATGCCCACCAGCAACTGAATCACAGCCCTTGGGTATATGATGTGGATCCAACAGAGGTTTTTGGTGCCCCAGCATGCTAGCTAAATCAGATCGAAAGGTGAATTTGGATGGGAGCATGACTGAGAGTTTATTAGAAAAAAGACAAAATAATACGATGATTAGTATGTATTAGGGTGTGTATTAAAAAAATAGAAGGTATGATGGTAAGAATAGAGGTGAATGATTAAAAAATAAAAAACATACAGAAATAAATGATTGAAAAGTAAAAACAATAATTAAAATATAAATTGTATTTGTTAATACCTTATTTAGTGGAAATGCATAATAGAGTGTGCAGTGATTACATACCTTAATCCATGGCTGTGCATGGCTATGATAGCGCCGCTGTGCATTAAGGTGTGTTTTCACTACACACCCTCTAATACACACCCTAATAGACCCTCCAAGCAAGTAAAATACAAGCCAATATACCTTGCATCTTAATTATTTATAATTTTTTTAATCATTTATTCTTATATATTTTTTACTTTTTAATTATTGGTCTGCATTCTTTCATCATTTCATCTAATACATGCTACTTATCATGATATTTTGATTTTTCCCACTAACACCCCCCTAATGCTATTGTCTTTTCCACACTAATACACCAATGCACCCAATGATCAACCATTGCTTCCCACGTAAGGTGGAAAGTGAGTTTTGCAATATTCCATTCAACAAACGGGATGATGAAAGGCGAAAAGCATCACAATGTCAGTAAGCTTCCAAATTTAGGTGAATGGAATCATGCATGGATAGCTGATCCAGGAAGGAAGCCATGTAAAAACACCCAAAAGGTGCCCACGTCGACATTTATTAAGGCGTTGAATTCAAGAGACAACAACCATGTGGGGCCCAAAACAAAGCTCCCTCACTAGGTATGGACTTACCAGGGGACAACATGATGAAGACTTGAGTTTTTGAGTTCTCTAATGGAGATCTGGGGTGCACTCTATCCGCAATCCAGGCCAATGGCTTCTACTAATAGGCCAAATTAGGAGGAGGATTCCGGGTTAAATAAAATTAGATTTGACTAATGATTAAGACTTAATGATCAATTTTCATTATTTTATTACATTTTTTTTTTATTCATATGTCATCCAAGTTAGGGTCTTCTTGGATAGTTAATAATAAAAAAGTACAGTAGGTGATAATGTTAAAAAAATAGGCTTTTTATGTAAAAATAACTAAATATATTAAAAATATAAGTACCATTAATAACAAACCACGCCCAGTTCGCCTGAAATCCAAATCCTTTGATTCAAAGCATTAGAAATTTCTAATGCTTAAAAATCAATTAGCTTGGTTTAAAAATAATGAGTTTTATTCTGATGCCAATTCTTTTGCTTTGTAAATGCAAAGCACAAACGTTGAGTTACAACCGAATGCCGCAATTAAATCCCTTCCCACTATGCGATACAGAGGCAGTTGGAGCTAATGCATGTTTTCCCAAGCACGCCATCCTTCTCATATGCTTTCCCTAGAAAGAAGAATCTTTATATTAGCAAGGCGAAGTGGTTGCTGCAATCATCTCCTACTGCGCATCATACATCAGTGATGAATGGGTCAATAACACCCAAAATCAGAGTGCCGACAATTTTCCAATAAAAGTCAGCTACACAACAATAGCTTGAAATTTGACAGGCAATTTGGCAGGAAGATGAACGCATAACAGGAACATTTCCACCCTCAGACAGAAAACTCTGTAGTGAGAGGCCATAGAAGCTTTGACTTCGTTCATTTACCAGGATTTCTCAAACCTATTTTCTGTCATAAACCTAAACCCA